>SJYA01000204.1:0-46593 GCA_006410615.1 Neotragus moschatus
CGCCCCCAAACCTGCTATCCCGCTCCGGGATCTCCTTGATGGCGATGCGCACGCGAGTGTGCCGATCGCGGCCAGCGTACACCACCCCGTACGTGCCCTTGCCCAGCACCAGCCGCTCACCCGACTCCGTGTACTCGTAATCAAACTGCGAGGGCGGGTGACATGAGGGGTTCAGCGGGGCCCTAGGCCCATCGCCTTCCTCAAGCTCCCAGCACCCGCCCCCTCACCTCCAACACCTCCCCAACGCCCTCCGTCTCCTCTGCGGGCGCCCCGGAGTCCGGACTCTTCACCAAGGCCTGGATCAGGCCGCAGAACCTGAGGGCAGAGATCAAGACTTATGGGAGAGGCAACCTGGGGCAGAAACTGTTCCCCTCTCTGCCCAGAGCACCCAGGGAACATAGTCTCTTCCTCTCCCTCGATGCCCCGGGCCTCCTGGCCCTCGGAGCACCCCGACCCCGCAGGGCTGCACGCACCACTGGCAGTGCCCAGCGCTGGGGAAGCACAGCTGGAAGTCCTGAGCCGGAGGAGGCGCATAGAGGAAGCAGCAGCGCTCGTCCCGCTTCGAGACGCTGGAAGGGATGAAGAACCCGGGTGAGCCAGCCTCCCAGCCGCGCCGCCTCCCCTCTTCACCTTCTAAAGGGCCCCCTCTTACCTGACGCCGCTGATGGAGGCCACCGGGAAGGTCCAGCTGGAGGGAACGTCCTGTGAGAAGAAAGGGGTCCCAGAGGGGTGCCGGGGACAGGGAGAGGGGTCTAGGGATGGGGGAAAGGCCGGACAGAAGAGGTGCATAGATGTCAATGGGGGTGGCTCACCAGCGACTTCACCTGCTTCTCCGGCTCCAGCAAGCTCAGGGTCACCGCGCTCACCGGGTTTGTACCCTGGACCTCCAGCCTGGCGGGCAGCAGCACCTTATTCATCTCCAGGACCAGAACCTTCAGACGGCAGGGGAGAGAGGTTGGTCAGAAGGGGCTGGCACCTCTCCCGGGTCCCACACCCCACCGGCCTTACCAAGCACTGCTCCCCTTGGGGACAAGCCGTCTTGAGTGGCTGGCAGGACTGTAGCAAGAAGTGGAGCCAGAAGTGGGCGCCATGGGGGGCTTCTCCAGGAAGCTCTAGTGTGGGTCTGAAGTGCTGATACAGCAGGAAGGTTTCCATCACGGACACCAGGTACCTGCAGACAATAGGCATGTCTTCAGCCCAGGCACCAACTGACTGCCAGGGGGACTAGACTGGCTTGGATGCAGCCAGAATCAGGCCATTGGGTGCCATGGGTACTGGTCTGGAAGGGGTTCAGACTAGATGCCAGGGGATATAGGTGCAGAAGCTGATAGCGCAGGCCAGCCCAGGACCCCAGAGGGGGCTGCTTACCATATGGGGGCATTGAGCTTGTACAGCTGCTCTGCGGCCAGTGCCACCTGAGTGAGATCATTGGCGAGGATCTGAGCTCCCAGATAGAAGCCTACATCCCAGTAATACTGCATCTTCTCCACGCAGCCTTTTCGGGCCAGCAGGCAGCCCAGCTTCATGCCTGGGAGAAAGGGGCCGGGGTTGTAATGAATGTGGTTGCGAATTTTGGCAAAGCCCAGGTGTAGGCCACCAAAGTCACATGGGCAGGAAGATAGAAATGGGTGAAAACTTAGGTGTGGCCAGATCTCAGGTGGGAGTAGAAGCACAGGCACAGGTGAGGGTGTGGGAACAAATGTACCTGGAATTCAGTGCGTAAGGAGCACAGGTGTGAGCTTAGGAACAGTTGTGGCCTCAGGGGCTCATGAGGGTCCAGGTTAGGCATGAGGACCCAGGTGTGGGTTCAGGCAGAACAGGTCCCAAACGGGATGGGTCAGCCCCAGCTCTAGCCCAGTGTCCTCTCTCCCTGCCCTCTCCCCAGGCCCCTCAGGGCGCCTGTGGGTAAAGGATAGGGGTACAGGATTGGGGCTCACCTATGAGCCGGAGCTCCTCGGAGTCCTCAAAGCGCTGCCCGTCGGCAATGAGGAGCACAGCGGCATTGATGCCAGAGTGAAGGCTGGGCTCTATGTCAAAAGCCTTGCGATACCTAGGGTGAGGGTGGGGGTGATACGGGGCTGGACTAATGCCCGTAGCCCCATCCCTCAGCCCACTAGCTCAGCCCACCGTCCACTTGTTTAGACCCCTTACCAGTGATATGCCTGCTCCCGATGCCCAGCATCCTGGAAGCCAGAGCTGAAGAACATGTCCTTGTAGATTCGGCCACACATGCAGTACAGATCAGGTGCCACGGGGCCCTCTACCTGCACCAGTGGCAGCAGCACGGCCAGTGCCTTCTCCCGGTCCCCAGGCCTGTTCCTCCTGGGGGAAGGGGAAGATAGGCTGCAGACCACTCTCTGTCCAGCAACCCCAAGGGCCTGACCATCATGAAGCCAGAAGAGCAGTGTCTCTGACTAGCACTGACCTTCCGAGAGGTGGGAATCCCAGACGGAAGTGACCGCAGGGTCTGTGGAGCCATGGCCTTAGATGGCTGTAACCACTCCAAGGTCAGCACCACCACCCCACCCCACCCTGGGCAGCAGAAACAGAATCATAGAGACGATTTAACACCAGCGTGATCCTGGTCAGCAAATTCCCTGAACAGCCGTGATTGCAGACCACAGGGACTTTGCACAGCAGACCCATGTCCCCATGTGGCCATGACCTGAGCCTGTTCTGCCAACCCACCGGTTGAGGGCAAAGGTGTAGTGGAAGCACACATTATGCTGCTCGGCCACGTCACAGGTGGGCAAGGCCTGCAGGGTCTCCACCAGGTCAATGATGGCTGAATAGTCCTGCAGGAGGGAACAGCACGCACTGGCCTCATGGCCTCCAGTGGGTCCCATCGGCCCATGGATCCTGAGGCAAACCTTGAGCGGGGGGGGCTCCCCTCCCACCCGACCCTTCACCGTTCCCACCCACCATCCTCTGCACACTTCCTCCAGGAAGTGCAGACACTGCACCATACACGGAGACCCCAGTGGGTGCCCAGCCTTTCCTGGTTTTCTCCCAGGAAACCGAGGCTTGGAGATGTCAGATAATTCATTCAGAGCCTCTGGTGGGTCTGGAAACTGGCCTGGGGCTTGTTGGACGGGCCGGCCTGCCTCTCCGAGCCCCACACACCTGCACATCCCGGTAGGAGAGCAGCAGGTTCATGATGATGTCGGGGCTCAGCAGCTCCACACTGTCCAGCCTCCGCTGCAGGCGAGCCAGTTCCTGCCGAAGCTGCGGCCCGCTGAACCGCTCCCGCGCCCTCCGGATGTCCTGCCGAATGGTCTCCCGGAAGTAGCCACTAACGCCCAGAGAAGGCGAGAGAGAGAGAATAGCAGGGTCTGCCCCTCAGCTCCAGGCCCCCTTGTCCTCACCAGCTCCTCCTGGCACTCCCACTCTGGGGGGGCCCCATTACCAAGAGTCCGTGGGCGTGGCCTCCAGCAGGCGGGCCAGCCGGCCCACCAGGGGTGTGAGCAGGGCCTCTGTGCCCACCCCAGCCTGGAGCAGCCCATCAGCCAGGCCCCTCAGGAGGCCCGCATCGCCACACAGCACCCGACCGGTGGCTGTCACCACGTAGGGGATCAGCGTGTAGCTGCCAATGCAATCCTAGGGTGGGAGAGAGGCCAGGAGTCAGAGGAGGTCAGAGGTCAGGACTAGATTAGAGAGGGGCAGTGGAGGGGTCAGAGGTCCACCCCTGTGGGGATTAGAATAGCTGGGAAGGGGCCCACTTCATGAAGGGAGGCAATAGGGGGCCAAAGGTCACATGGATGTCAGGGGGGCACTAGGGAGGTCAGAGGTGAATGAGGAGGCCTGGAAACATGGTGGAGAGCAGAGGTTATAATGGAGGTCAAAGGGAAACTGCGGAGGAGGGGTGGATTCAGCTCACCGAGTTCTTCTGGAAAATGTCCTCCTGCAAGAGACAGACATTCAGATGCTGGTGCTCTGGGTAGGGCCACCCTCGCCCTGGGCTGGTCCTCACCAGCCCCCTGGCCACTTACCCGCAGGGCCTGCAGGTCAGGGAGGTCGGCCTGGGAGCAGAGGAGCACGTTGTTGGTCATGCTGAAGCTCTCCCTCACAGCCAGGTGGTAGAACAGGGAGGGCTGTGCCAGGGAGCTGCTCACCTCAAGCACCACCACGTCTGTGGACACACAGGTAGAGGCCCTCAGCTCTGAGCCAAAACCCCAAGCCTGATACCCAGAGCCTGGAGCCCCAAGCCCTGAGCCTCGAGCCCCAAACCTCAAGTCCCGAACCCAGCTTGTGGGGAAGAAGCCTGGGGATCCGTCCTGGCTGGGTCTGCCTTCCCATGTAACTCCTCAGAGTCCAGTTTTGCTCTGGGCCTCAGTTTCCCCCTTTTAGGGTCCCTCTGGATCATACAGAAGTTATGCCTATGGTATTGCAAGGAGAGGGGTGGAGCTCCCCAAGCCCCACTGCTTGTATCCCACTGTTCAGCGCCTATGGGCACTGGACACAGAGAAGGGAAAGCTGTGTACCAACCCTGGAGCCTGTTGTGGGCCATTTGAGAGGCAAGAGTTGTGCAAAAAGAGACGTGCCCTTCCCTGGGTCCTCAACACAGTCTCTTGAAAGGGGCTGGCACCGGCAGTGTGCTGGGTATATACACACGTATATGCATACTTGCCTTGTGTGTATACAACACCGTGCCTCTGTGAGTGTGTTGCTTGCTGTCTGTATCTCTGTGTGGGACAGTGTCTGCGACAGCCTTTGTGAAGCAAGATATGCACGATTTGTGAGTCCGTCTATGACTGTGTGTGTGTCTTTGTGACCTCAAGGTCGAGGCAGCCTTCATTTTTGGCTGTGATGGGTCTTTGTTGCTGCTTGCAGGCTGACACGGGCTCAGTAGTTGTGGCACACAGGCTTAGTTGCCCTGCCACAGGTGGTGGAATCTTCCCCGGACCAAGGACTGAACCCATGTCCCCTGTTTCCCAGGTGGTGGCAGTGTGGTTAAGAATCCACCTGCCAATGCAGGCGACGCCAGAGACGTGGGTTCCCTCCCTGGGTCAGGAAGATTCCCTGGGGTAGGAAATGGCAACCTGCTTCAGTATTCTTGCCTGGGAAATCCCATGGACAGAGGAGCCTGGCAGGCTACAGTCCATGGGGTCCCAAAGAGTCGGACCGACTGAACGTCCCGCAGGTGGATTCTTAACCACTGGACCACCAGGGAAGTCCAGCCTTCATTGTTAGACTGACGTTTTATGGACATCCTGCAAGTAGGGTTCCTGAACTCTTGGATAAACAAATTAGTATCGGGGCGGGGCATCCGGGCTGGCGAGAGGGCGGGGTGATCCCCCTCGGGAATACCCGCTTTCTGGCCCCGCCCCCGGACGATCCTTCTCCGCCTCCAGTTTCCACCCCAGCTCTGCCGATTCTCCCGGAGCTACTTGTTCAGTCTCTCCGTTGTGTCCGGCTCTTTGCTACCCCGTGGACTGCAGAACGATCAGGCTCCTGTTCTTTTCTATCTCCCGGAGTTTGCTCAAATTCACATCCATTGAGTCAGTGTTGATATCCAGCCATCTCATCCTCTGCCTGCCTTCTCCTTTTGCCTTCAGTCTTTCCCAGCATCAGGGTGTTTTTCAAATGAGTCGGGTCTTCGCATCAGGTGGCCAAAGTATTGGAGCTTCAGCTTCAGCATTAGTATCAGCGATCCCCCCCATGAATATTCAAGGTTGATTTCTTTTAGGATTGATTTGTTTGATCTCCTTGCCGTCCAGGGAGGGTCTTCCCCAGCACCACAGTTTTCACTTTTCTCAGAACTATTGGGGCCTCATAAACCAAGCTCCCTCCTCTAGAGTCCAGTGCCGTTGGTGCCCTTCGCTTCCCTTTGCAGCCGGATCCCCGGAAGTAGTATGTTAGGACCCCTGAACTCTAGCCCCACGTGTAGGGGCCCCTTTCCGCAGTCCAAGTTCCACCTCCAGGATCCTCCGTCATGAGCTCCGTGAAAGATCATCCTGAGGCTGAGTTCTCCGATCTCATTCCTGAGATACCACACCCTGCCCTGCTCCCAGCCTCTCCCTAATTCTAGACCCACTCCCTAGGCACGGTGCCAACTCCGTAGTGCTTAAGCTCCCACTCGGAACCCCGAGCCAGACCTGGATCCGCGAAGTCCCTGCCCGAGTCTGGTCACGCCCCAGATCCCCTAAACTCCGCTTTTATNAGGAACTGGGAACTCTGAGGTTGCATAACTTGTTCAAGATCACTCAGCCTCATAACAAAGCAGGATGCAAGGCCAGTACTCCCTGTCAGATCAGACTCCTAACTATTGTTCTAACACTTTCTTGAATGTGACTCTGGCAAATTATCTAACTGCTTAATAAATGCCAGTTCAGGAACTGCTGTTTCACTGCCCTTGTTGCCCCATGGGAGAAAAATGTACCTGCCTTGTTTTGACTGAGTTCAAACTAACCCTTAATGGAACAGGCAGGAAGTAGCAGAGGATGAAAACGTGACTTACAACAGAGCCTGGAAAACAGACAACTTTGAAGGGACAGGCAGGGGATAACGGTGAGATGGCGGTGCAATTTCCTCCACGAAACCATCCACTTGTAGGACCCAAGGGACCCAAGAATGTTGTCAGTGGAGGCTTGAATCCTTCCAAGTCTGCCACTCCAAGTACCCCTGGCCTCAACTTGCAAACCTCTAGGGATGGAAGCCTCACTACCTTTTGAGGTCAACTTGTCAATCTTCCTGACTGGAAGGAAGATCTTCCTTGAATGGAACTGAAACTCGTGTTCCTCCTCTGCCCTCTTGCGTTTTTCCCAATATCTGGAAGAGGTCTGCCAGTCGGGGAAGAGTTAAAGCTATGTTTTTTTTTAATAAAAAGTAAGAGGAGCAGGGATGAGATGGTTGGATGGCATCATCGACTCAATGGGTATGAGTTTGAGCCAACCCTGGGAGACAGTGAAAGTCAGGGAAGCCTGACATGCTGCAGTCCATGGGGTCATGAAGAGTCGAACATGACCGAGCAACTGAACAACCGCCAAGAGTCCGGAAGCTGTGTGACAAAGATAAGGGTGCCGGCTACCAGGGTGCCCTAGTGAAGCGCCATTTAATCCCTGTGGTAAGGGTGGCCCACGCCTTGGCGTGAGGCCCAGTCGACGCCATAATTATGGGCAGGGGCTTTGAACATCGAGTAGCGCCTGTTGAGGTTGGTCTGATAGCAGGATCCATGCCACCAGGCTCCGGGAAGAGTCACTGTGCAGTTTCTCCCACTTGTATCATGGTCGGTGGGAAAGGGTTTCCCGCTGTGGAAGCTCTGGGAGGCCCCTGGCAGGAAGAGGTGGGAGGCGCCTCGGTGCTGGCACCATACCTGGCACCCTTGAAGAGATGATCTCACAGGAGCCTCAGGGCAACTGTGAGGTGGGTGTTTTCAGGCCCCGTGGGAAAAACAGCAGCGTCATAGAGCCAGGACGTTGGCCCAGGCAGCTAATCACAGAGGCATTGGGACTTGAGCTCAGGACTGTGGCTCCAAAACCACTGACGCCTCCCTTTGCCTCATCCCCTCCCAGAATCTCCGGCTTCCCTCTTGCTCATTTGTCTCCTCGCAGCTCCCAGCTGCAGCCTGAGCTCCTGTGCCTGGGGGAGCTAGGAGGGACTTCTTAGACGCTTAGGCAGGAAAAGGGGCTCTGCTGAGGCACTCCTTGTAACCACTTCCCTCTTTCAAATTTCTTCTCAACTGTTGGTATTTCTCTGGAAAAAAAAAAACAAAAGAACAAAGTTTTTATTGGTTCCTCTTCCAAAGCAGATAATGATAACACTCAACAGAGCCTCAGCTGGCTCTCACATCCTCCCTCCCTGCCTCCTCACCCATTTTACAGGAGAGGAAACTGAGGCTCTGACCCAAAAGGGACTTGCCCAAGGTCACACAGTTAGTAAATGACGGAGCTGGATTTTAAACTCAGGATCCATTGCCTCCAGATCCATTGCCTCCAGAGCCTAACTTGTTCACTCCTGCACCACCCTGTCTCATCACTGCCATTTTTCCAGTGAGGAAACTGAGACCCGCAGCAGGGGAAGGAGTTGTCCTGGGTCATTCGTGGAGGCCTTGGCAGCTCTGGGGGAAAATCCAGCCTCCCTAGACTTCTTGGCCTGCTTCAGGGCCCTACTGTAGGCTCGCTCACCTGCCCTGCCCTCTGAGAACCTGCCCAGCAAGAGCTGGTGATGGTCCACCTCCACTAGGAGGAGGAAGGACCTACAGGGAACAAAGGTGTGGTTGCTTAAAGTCCTCTGCTCCACCCACAGCTCCTGCGTGGTGGGGGAGGGGACGGGGAGTCAGAGATGGAGGAATCTTCAGATCCCAGGTGGGAAGTCAGAATGCCAGGGGAAGGCCCCTCAGACTCCCTGGACCCTACTGAGAAACCTACACTGGAGAGTAAGCTGGTGCAAATTCTCATTCCCCAGCCGGAATTCAGACTCCTGGCTCCCCACATCTGCTGTGTAGGAGGACCAAGAGCAGAAGGAATCCACGGGACCGTCCCATCTCCTCTGGAACACCTAGGGAGGCACAGAAGGTGACAATGGAGTCATCACTCCAGGCTGAGCCTGGGATGAGGAGACTCAAGGGGCAGAGGTGCTGCGAGGGGTAGGCAGACAGACCAGCCCCTCTTTGGTTTGGGGGCTTGTTGATAAAGTGTGAGTCCAAGTGAGCCTGGCCTGTGAATATGCCAGTCAATTCTACACACCTTTTACTGACTCTCAGCTTCACACCACAGTCCCTGGATGGACTGAAATCGTAGAAACGTTGTCCCTGCCTTCAAGAGATGGTCAGTCCAGTTGGGGATAGGAGTCAAAATAACCCTGCTTTCATTTACGATAAGAACCAAGGTATTAGAGCAGAGGCCCATTCCGTCTTACCCTGATTCTCCCTCAACCCCAGTTTCCTCTTCATGCCAAGCAGTCCCAGGTCCTGTAGAGTTTCTCTCCTAAATGTCTTTCAGTCTAAGAGCCTCCAGCTCCGTTCCCGCCCCTGCCCACCCTCTTCTCCTGCCCCGACCCCCGCAGTCATCCTAAACTGTGGCCCTTCCTGCACCCTGGTCCCCATGCAATGCATTCTCCACAGTGTAGCCTCAATCTTCTTTCTAAAACATTCTCATGTTTTAGAAGATTGTGTGACCTTGTGTCCCTCCTCTGCTTGAAACTCTTCCAAGGCTCCCCGCTCCCACTGAGTCAGTCACTCAGTGCCCTTTGTGAACGGGTCTCTGCAGTCTGGGCCCTCCTCCATGCCTGACCCACCCCAGGAGACCTCAATCAAGCACTCCATCTGCTCTCAGCTCACTCGTCCGGTCTCCCCCACCCCCTCATGCTCTCTGGCCTGCCTGCATTCGTCTTTCCCTCTATGTGGAAGGCCCTTCTGCACCTCACCTATCTTGAGAACTTCTACACAGCCTTCAGGGCCCTTTCAAATGGCATCTCCTCTGTGAAGCCTTCTCGGACTTCTTCAGGCCCTCTGGGAGCTCAGTAAGCATTTGTTAGTGATAATCACCAAAGGGATGTCTTGGCTCCAGTGGGCTCTGGCTCCGCCTAGGGGCCAAAGGAAAGAAGTGCCCACTGGGTCTGACTCGTTCCAGTCCTTTCTCTCCCTGTCACTCCTTCACCAGCCAGCCACCATCTGCGGTGTCCTTGTCACAAAAGACAAAAGACGCTTGCCCCTTGGAAGAAGAGCTATGACCAACCTAGACAGCATATTAAAAAGCAGAGACATTGCTTTGCCAACAAAAGTCCATCTAATCAAAGCTATGGTTTTTCCAGTAGTCAGGTAAGGATGTGAGAGCTGGACTATAAAGAAAGCTGAGCACTAAAGAATTGATGCTTTTGAACTGTGGTGTTTGAGAAGACTCTTGAGAGTCCCTTGGACTGCAAGGAGATCCAACCAGTCCATCCTAAAGGAAATCAGTCCTGAATATTCACTGGAATGACCGATGCTGAAGCTGAAACTCCAATACTTTGGCCACCTGATGCAAAGAACTGACTCATTTGAAAAGACCCTGATGCTGGGAAAGACTGAAGATGGGAGGAGGAGGGGGCAACAGAGGATGAGATGGTTGGATGACATCACTGATTCAGTGGACGTGAGTTTGAGTAAACTCGAGGAGTTGGTGATGGACAGGAAGGCCTGGTATGCTGCAGTCCATGGGGTTGCAAAGAGTCAACCACGACTGAGCCACTGAACTGAACTGCCACAAAAGACTGGGAGGGCTCAGCCCTCAGGTAGGCACAGATGGTGCCAGTCACTCAAAGTTGTATTATGGCTCAGCAGCTCCTGGCAGCTCCCGGGGCCTGGGGAAAGGGAGATGAGCTGATGGGGGCCCCTAAGTTATTTCCCAAACCCCAGCCCACAGGCAATGGAACAGGCTACGTGTTGGACTCCAGGAGCCCTCTCAATTCCTTTGGACCCCTGAAGAGGGGCTCCGGGGCAGGCTGGGCCACACCTGCTGACCCAACAACACCCCAGCACCGTCTGATTCTAGGTGCCTGGGCTCCAGCGAAGGTGGCCTCAACCTTCCTGTCCCCAAAGCAAGTTCACTGAATCTCCAGCCCCAAGAAAAGATGAATGTTGGCTCTGAAGTCTGAGTACTCCCAAGGGAAGGCTCACGAACCACCAGAGGGGAGGGTGCCCAGGCCCTTCTCCTGATTCTCCCCACTCCTTCCAGCTTTCCACCCCCACTGCATGTGTGCTAAGTCGCTTCAGTCCTGTCTGACTCTTTGCGACCCTGTGAACTGTAGCCTGCCAGGCTCTTCTGTCCATGGGATTCTCCAGTCAAGAATACTGGGGTGGGTTGCCATGTCCTCCAGGGGATCTTCCCAATCCAGGGATCGAACATGCATCTCTTACGTCTCCTGCAATGGAAGATAGGTTCTTTACCACTAGCGCCACTAGCTTTCTACCCCCCTCTACAAGAGGTCAATCACAGCCAGTTCCTGAGCAGCAGCCAAGCAGCCCCTTCTCTGGTACAGGGACAGAGCAAAGGAAGAAGAGATCTCTAGCTCCACAGACTCCCCAGGCTCACCCTTGGGACCCATCTTGCCCGGTGGTCCAGGTTGCCCTGACATCCAAGAAACAGAGAGATGCCTTACACGCTGCCCCATGTCAGGGGCCAGAGAGCAATCAAGTCATATCCCAGCTGCAGCCTTTCATGGCTCCTGGCTCTGTGTACCTGGGGCAAATGACTGATCCTCTCTGAGCCTCCCTTCCCCTACCAGCCCAGAGAGATGGGGATGATACTACCTACCCCACAGGGTCAGTCTTAGGATGCTGGGCATCCAGCCTGGAGCCTGGCACACAAAGGTTCCTTGCCCCTTTGCCATGGTCTCTTAGCACAGACTATAATTGCTGCCTCCGCAGGCCCCTGCCTGATATCTGGCATCTCTTACCTTGAGGACCTGGTGCTTCCTTCTCCCCAGGACTTCCTGGGCCTCCAGGACAACTGGGCAAGAGGACAAATTTACTGGCTTCCAGTTTCCTGGGTTCTGCAGGGAGACATAGGGCCAGGTGGGCACAGGATGGGCATGAGGGTAGTGGGTATGTCTCTTCCAGACCCCTCTGTGCTTTTCTTTCCATCCCCCAGATTCTAGCTGTCAGGTTTTTCATCATTTGCATCTATTCGCATACATTATGTGTGTGTGTGTGTGTGTGTGTGTGTGTGTAGAGCCCAGATTATCAAACTCCCACCCTGCTCCTTGAGGCTAGTGAGCCTGGGTGGGAGAAGGATACCTAGGGAGAGGATGAGGATGGGAGGGTGAGTGGGTGAGTGGGGAGGGTACCCTGGGCCCCTACCTGGGCAGCTGGGGTAGTCCTGGGTCCTCAGAGAGACAGGCTCCCCAAATAAGAGGAGGAAAAGGGAAGGTGGGGTCCGCAGAGGGCCCATCCTGCTGAGGCCCTGAGAAAAGATTCCAGGCTGGCGGGAGGACATGAAGCAAGACTTCTTCCATTGTCTTTCCCCAGGGATACCCCACCTAGGCTGGAACCAGCAGAAGGTGTGAGCTTTTCCTCCTTCACCTTTGAGAGAATGGGCATTATTCCTGCCAGGTCCAGCCAGGATGGAGTCCAACTTCTGAACCTGGCCACCAAGACTGACTCTGCAGCCATCTCTTCAGACTTCTGCACTCCTGTAGGGTCTTTCTACTTTGGTACCTTAGCTCATCTGGAACCCCCTCCTCGTCTCTCCCTGTGAAACTCCCCCTGTGCATGAAGGTCCAGCTCTCAAGTCATCTCCACTAGGAATTCTTCCCTGATCCTTGTCACCATATCAGGAATGACCGCTGACACCATCTAGTGGGCACCTGCTGCCCACCCCCCCTCCAAGTCATGCTGGGTGCTATTTGTGTATCGCCTCCCATCCTTACACAGTCCCACTGATGGTTTATTGTTGAAACTGGGTTATAGGCTGGTACATAGCAGATGCCCCATTAATGTTTGTTAAATAAATGAATAAACAAGGAGAAACGGGCTCAGAGACAGGACATGATTTCTGTTCTCTCTGCCAGAGATTTTGCCTAAGTCCCTAACCATGCCCCCAACCAGGGAGAAGCATTGTTAGCAAGGTGACTTCATGCCCACCCTCAGGTCCACTGAAGAGTCCCTGGCAGAAGCTAGAAAACAGCTGCTAATATAGGCCATCACATGGGCAGACCATGCAGGGCAGGCATGGAGGCCAGTGAAGAAGAGGCAGCAGCCTTGGTCCAGACGTGAGGGGTGAGGTCTGAGCTGGAGAGGGGCCTCTGGTGACAGAGGAGAGGAAAACGTTGGTCCTTCATCCACTCATCAAATCCTCCCTGAGGGCCTTCTCTATACCAGGCCCAGCTCTTGTGGGGGTAGAGAAGGCCAGGTTCATGAGTGTGTCAAGGAAGGTGGAGGCCAAGCTTGCCAGACAGGATGGACCCATGAGATGAATGCTGAGAAGCTCCAATTCCAGTTCTAGGAATATGTCCCCACCACACATGCTCTGCCGCAGGTATGCCAAGATCTGAAGACAAGCCCGTTTATCATGATGCTGTTTACGATAGAATGGAAATAACCCAGTTGGACTTTGATAGGATGCAGGCAAATCAACCATCACCGTCTGAATAAGTCATGGGGCAAATCTGATCTCTAACGAAAGGGGCAGCTTTGCAGAACAAAATGTAAAGCACGCTCCCACTTCGTATTTTTTGTAATGAAAAACTTTAAAAAATAATTTTATTTCTGGCTGCACTGGGTCTTCGCTGCTTTGTGCGGTCTTTACTTGCAGCAAGCATGGGCTACTCTGTTGCCGGGCGTGGGTCTCTCATTGCAGTGGCTTATTGTGGCTTATTGCAGAGCACGGCCTCCAGGCATGCGGGCTTCAGTAGTTGTGGCACAGAGGCTTAGTTGCTCTGAGGCCGGTAGAATTTTCTTGGACCAGGGATGCCCTGCACTAGCAGGTGGATTCTTAACCCCTGGGCCACCAGAGAAGTCCCTCATTTTGTATTTAAAAAAACTAAGTGTGTGTAGGTATGTCTTTTGTAAATTCATAGAAAAAGGTGTGACCCATCCTGTTAAGCATAGTTATTTCTAGGGAGTGGGATGCTGGGGAGAGTGATTCTCGTTCTTCATGTACATGAACGTCCGTGTAGTCCTTTTGCTCTTTGCAGGCATTTACTACATTTGAAAAAGAAAACATCCACTAGAGAAATGTCCTTAACTGAGTGAAAAGCCAGGAGGAGGTGGGGCATTCTTTCCTTGGCCTGGGAGAGAATGGGCATCGTCCCAACCAGGGGAGGGCAACCCAGGCAGGAGAAACCACGTGTACAGAGGCTTGAAGGAGAGCAAGCAAGGCAGGCTGGGTCACATGACCCAGATGCAGGGACCTGGAGGGGAGGCTGATGTCTGAGAGGAGGGGGGTGTTGATAGAAGTGAGTCTGTGTTGGGGGGAGGAGGGAGTGGACTGTGGTTGGCATTGATGGATAGGCAGGTGAGCCCTCTGAGAGGCCAAGAAGTAGCTGAAACTCCCTGTGGAGCCCAGAGGCCCTAAAAAGCAGGGCAGCCAGAGATCCTGCAAGGAGAGGAGGCCTCGTGGAGAGGAAGAGATGCAGGCATCTGGGCAGCTGGTGGGGTGAATGGACACCCTGGAGTGAAGCAGATGGGCACACGCCCCTGCTCTGAACCTGCCCTACATCCCACTGAGATGGGACAAACGTTACTGGACTTTACAGATGAGGAAACCGAAGCCCAGAGCTGCTCCACTAACTTCCAGTTACACAAAGCAGTTGGGTTCCACAGGCTAAACTCACCTGTGACTCTCCACTGCCTCTCAGCTTTCTAGGACAATCATGGGACTAAATCAGACACTAATGCCAGACTCTCAGCCACATGCCTGGTTTCCAGCAAGTGCCCCATGGGTGGGAGATGCTATTAGAGAAGACTTCTGGGCCCAGGGTTGAGGGAGTGAAAAGAGGGAGGTGGGCATAGGTGGCGCTTTCTAGGAGGGCCCATTCAAGGAAGGCCAGAAGTACCCTGGGGAGGGTCCCGGGGGTACCTCCACCTTGGCACAAGGGCAGAGATCCAATTTAGGAGCAAAAAAAAAAAAAAAAAAAAAGACTGGAGATGCCTCTGCAGAGGAGTTCTGAAGTTCTGCTCATTCTGGAGTCAGAAAAACCTGGATTAAATTCCCAGCCCTGCCCCCATTCCACTCTGCGTGATCTTAAGCAGGCGTGTTTCCCTTTCTGAGTCTCCGGACACTTCTCTATAATGCAGTGGAGGAGGGGCTTAAACACATAACAACAAAAACTATTTTTCTGGCCAGGCCGTGAGGCTAGTGGGATCTTAAATTTCCTGACCTGGGATTGAACCCAGGCCCCGGCAGTGAAAGCACCACGTCTTAACCACTGGACTTCCAGGGAATTCCTGCAAATAAAAATACTTTAAAAGGTGTTAATTTAAGGCTGAATTTCCATGAAAGAGAGGGCAGTGAACCATACCCCCCACCCCATCCAATCCACACAGTCCAAGACATGGGACATAAAGCACAGTGCTGGAAAGAACTCCTTTATTGGGGGGCAGTGTCCAAGCCGGGTCGATGGGAAGAGGCCAGGCCCAGATCGAGTACCAGGCGGGGGCCCACAGGGATGACGGATGAGGCAGAAGGTGGTTGAAGGATGCTCTCATCTGCACGAACCAGGCCCAGGAGAGGAAGGATGTCAGCTATGAGGCCCTGAGTCTGCTCAGTGTTCATAGGGGCCACAATTTGGTGACCAAAGTTTTTCCCACCCTGAGTGCCCTTAAGGGGGCCAAGAGGGGGCAGCCTCTTCATCTTCTTTCCTCTGAGTGTGGAATCTGGGCCTGAAGGGGGTCAGATTCTGCAGAGGGCAGACAGAGAAGGCACTCAGGGTGGTGACCCCACCTCAGCTGGGCTGAGGACGCCCCCTGCACCCCGCAGAGAGCAGGCACTGGGCAGAAGAGCAAACATTTTAATGGAGGTTGCAGTGATCCACCCCACAGCACACATGGGGGCCAGAGCACACGGGAGCCGCAGAGCAGCTCCCCTTCTCAAAGGAAAACCAAACCGCACACGTGGCCTGGGCTCCTGCCTGCGGCCACAGGGCTGCAGGCTGCAGGCGGCCTGGGCTGTCATCTACTGGTTCTCCTCCCTGCTGGCAGCATGAGGGGACAGAGACAGAGGGGCTCAGCTGGGCTCTCAGACGCCGGGCCCGGGCCGAGTCCCACGCGGGCCCACACCCAGCAGAGAGAACCCCACACCGGACGGGGGAGACGCTGTGCGGCCTACACGGAGGAGGCCAAGAGGGCCTCAGGGCCCCTGAGGCTGCCCCATGGCGGAGACGGCACACGGGCAGTGAGGGCCACCTGAGCGCCATGGGGGAGCAGGTGGAGGGGGCTCGGCGGCCGGGTACTCACAGCGTCTGGTAGGTGCTGTCCTTGGCCTTGAGGAAGCGCAAGATGAAGAAGGCCACCGCCTGCAGACTCAGCACCATCACCACGCCTCCGGTGAAGCTGGCCCCGTCAAAGCCAGGGCTGTGGGCCTCAGGGACCGAGGGGCTCTCTGCAGGGTGGAGGCCACAGCAGGCCACTGTAGGCCAGGAGCCCAGCCCCACCCCAAACCAGGCACAGGTCATCTGGGAGGCCCCCAGCCCTCACAAGGGGAGCCTTGGACAGCGGGCTCAGAAGTTCCACCCAGATTCTACGAGTGGCCTGGAAGAGCCTGGAAGGATGGATAGCATCGGCCCTGGCTCCGCTTCTGAGTCGCTCTGTGGCTTGATGCCTCTTACACCCTCTCTGGGCTTCCTGACTGCAGGCCCCAGATGGTGAATGAGCTCCCTACCTGCCTCCCTCTTCCACCGGGGCCCCACAGGGTGACAATGGACCCAGAACTTGGGCGTCCACACCGCTTTCGGCTCACAGTCCCTCTCTGCCTTGGGTCTTGAGCTTCAAAGCCCAGGTGCAGATGCTGTGGTCTCCTTGGGACTCCCAAGTCCCAAGACCCTGGAGTCACCCAGGGTCCGGAGAGAGGGAAGGAGTAGAGGAAGACGCGGCGGCCCACACTCGACCAAGGGGATAAATGAAGACTCGATGACATGTGTCAGAGGGACTAACCAGGCTGAGTGCCAGGCCTGACAGTCACCTCTCTGTTAGGGCAGAGCCAGACTTACACGGCATCCCCGACCCTTTCCCCCACCCCTGCCTCAGGGCCCATAGTTGCCAGGATGTCTAGGTGGCTCCCAGCTGTGCCACGTTAGCCATCCACTCCCACCAGGGATTCAGTTTCAGGCCCTGGGCCAGGTGCCCAGAGCAGGGCAGGGCTGGTGGTAGAAGAGCATTCTAGGGCAGTGAGAGGGGCCTAGTTGGGTACTGAATCCACCTCCCAGAGGGTGTAGCTTGCAGAAGGGGAATCTGAGAATGTGAAGGGTGGTCCCAGCAGCAGCTCAGGGAGCCCCAGAGAAGGGGACTAGGGAAAGAGGAGCAGAAGGAGGAAGAAAAAGCTGCACAAGACCCAGCTGGGGCTCATGCTGGAGGAGGAGCCATCAATAATTCAGCCCCTGAGATCACATTTCTGGCTTTAATTAACCAAGAGCCTCTTCAGCCATCCTTGCCAAGCCTGCTGACCTCCAGACCCCGAGGGGCAGTGGGAACCAAAGGGTGGGGTTCTTGCCGCTGTCCGGCTGGGACCCTGCTTTGTGACCCTCTCTGGGCTGGGAGGTTGCAGTAGGTAGTCACTGAGGACATCTCTTTGGCAACCTGACATACACCTCAGCACCAAGCAGGTCCTGAGGGGGGCCATCCTGAGTTCTCAGAACCGGGGTTGGGGAGAAGGGATGGGAACCATCATTTCTTGATCACCTTCTATACACTGGAAACTGAACGAGGTGCTAGACACTCTCTCATAAAATCCTCACTTTGTGAGGTATTCTTCAACCCATTTTACAGATGTTGTTGGAAACAGGCTCAGAGGGAGAAATCACAGGATTGAGGTCACCGAGCATGTCAGTGCCTGAGCCCAGCTGTTTTTCCCTGCACCTCCTGTCCTGCCATTGCCCCAGATAGTACCTACCTGTTGTGACTGTCTTCGGTTCATGAGTTGGGTGGTGGTGCACAGCTGAAGAGACAGGGAATCCATAATTAAACAAGACCCCTGTCACTTCCCATCAAGACCCCATCTCAGGCCCACCTGGCACACTCTTAAGCCTCAGTTTCTTCAGTTCCTTCCACCCGCACAGCCCTCTCTCTCCATCTCTACGTTTAATCATCTGTGATGCTGCCTCCTTCAGGAAGCCCTCCCCCGATTCCCTTCTGAACTTCCAAAGTCCTCACTATGGTTTAAAATAGAAGAGCTAGTTCCTCCATTTCCCGTACACGCTTGTCCTAGATCCTCTAGCTGCACCAATTTTCAGAGGAGGAAACCGGCCAGAGAGGGGAAGCGAGATCTCAGTGAGCTAAAGGCAGGACTTACGCTGAACCCAGGTGCTCGTGGGCACAGTCTTCTCTCTGGGAGAGGCCGATTCCCTACCGGAGGCAGGCTCTGGCTGAGGACACCTCGGCCCCCTGCCCCCAAATTGACTTAGGCCAGTGGGAGCCCCCTTACCTGGACATGACTCTGAGCGGTTGTAGATGGAACAACCTTCCTTGACCACCTCTGCTTGGGCCACACAGCGTCCTGGTGGGAGAAGGAGCAGGGGAGCAGTTTAGGGAGCAGGCCAAGGCTCTGGTGTTCAGAATTGGGGGCACTCACCTTGGGGAGGGCCTAACTCCATACCTGGCTCCTCTGGCCGACACTGCTCCCACACACAGCCAGAAAGGTTGTGTGCTCGGTCCCCCTCCACACAGTGCTCACAGGGCTTCAGCTGTGTGCAGGCCACTCGGACAGCTGGCCAGATGTTCATGCGGAGCAGGGCTCCCCGCCCAAAGCCTCGAGCACCTTTACCTGGACGTGAGGTGGGTGCAACACTTGGAACCCAAGCTACCGTTCCTCTTCCCCACTACTACGGATCTCACCCCCTGCACACATACACTCACCTGGATGCCCTAAGCCCCACCGCACGCCTGGAGTTTCCACAAACACATGGGCACACACCTAGAAGCTCCCTGACATTCACCAGAGCACCCTCCCTTTGCATAGATCAGGAACCACCCCCATCCCATTCACCTGGGGCCGCTTCACTTCCCTACACCTGAAGTTTCCTCACACCCGGAGCCTATATATACGGCTCCACAGACAGTCGGAGCCCGCTTCTACCCACCCCAGGAACCCCGCACACAAGTGAAAAGTCCCCTCCCGCCCCCGCCAAGCCCAGACTGCTCCTGGCAAGCAGTTGGGTGAAGGGCACGCGTTACCAGCCACAGCAAGCTGGGCACACAAGAGGAGGCAGCAGCAGCCGCCACAGAGCGCAGCCCGTAAGGCGCGGGGTCCCGGCGCAGCCATGGGCTCGGAGGCGGGACCTGGGGGGCGGTCGGGGTCGGCGGAGAGCAGGTGTGGCGTGGCCCCTCTAGACTCGGCTCCGCCGGGGTGTAGGGAGCGAGACCGGGGCAACCCGCGCAAGGCCAGGTGGGCGTGGCCCCGACAGGGCGGGGCTAGTGACGCGAGTGGGGCGTGGTTTGTTGTCTGGGGCGGGGTCCGATGGGCGTGGTTTGTGGGCGCGGTCTGGTGGGGCGGGATTTGGGGGTCTGGGGCGGGGCTCTGGCAAAAAGGACGGAGTCCAGAACTATTCCTAGTACCCGGCCAGGTCCCTGGATGTCCACTTCGCTCGTTGGATCGTGAACACTCTGTTGCCTTATTATCCCTACTTCACAGGTGAGGAAACTGAGGCTCAGAAAAGGTATGTGACTAGTCGGAGGTCAAAATTCTCCAAGCCAGGCTTCAACAGTACGTGAACTGTGAACTTCCAGACATTCAAGCTGGATTTAGAAAAGGCAGAGGAGCCAGAGATGAAATTGCCAGCATCCGTTGGATCATCAAAAAAGCAAGAGTGTTCCAGAAAAGTATTTACTTCTGCTTTATTGACTACGCCAAAGCCTTTGTGTGGATCACAACAAACTGAGGAAAATTTTTCAAGAGATGGGGATACCAGACCACCTGACCTACCTCCCGAGAAATCAGCAACAGTTAGAACTGGACATGGAACAACAGACTGGTTCCAAATTGGGAAAGGAGTATGTCAAGGCTGTATATTGTCACCCTGCTTATTTAACTTATATGCAGAGCACATCATGAGAAATGCTGGGCTGGATGAAGCATAAGCTGGAATCAAGATTGATGGGAGAAATATCAATAACCTCAGATATGCAAATGACACCACCCTTATAGCAGAAAGTGAAGAACTAAAGAGTTCTTGATGAAAGTGAAAGAGGAGAGTGAAAAAGTTGGCTTAAAGCTCAGCATTCAGAAAACTAAGATCATGGCATCCGGTCCCATCACTTCATGGCAAATAGACGGAGAAACAGTGGAAACAGTGGCAGACTATTTTTCTGGGCTCCAAAATCACTGCAGATGGTGATTGCAGCCATGAAATTAAAAGGCGCTTGCTCCTTGGGAGAAAAATTATGATCAACCTAGACAGCATATTAAAAAGCAGAGACATTACCGACAAAGGTCTGTCTAGTCAAAGCTATGGTTTTTCCGGTAGTCATGAGAGTTGGACCATAAAGAAAGCTGAGTGCTGAGGAACTGATGCTTTTGAATTGTGGTGTTGAAGACTCTTGAGAGTCCCTTGGACTGCAAGGAGATCCAACCAGTCCATCCTAAAGGAAATCAATCCTGAATTGGAAGGACTGTTGGAAGGACTGTTGCTCAAGCTGAAACTCCAACACTTTGGCAACCTGATGGGAAGAACTGACTCCTTGGAAAAGACCCTAATGCTGGGAAAGATTGAAGGCAGGAGGAGAAGGGGCTGACAGAGCATTGGATGGTTGGATGGCATCTCCGACTCAATGGACATGAGTTTGAGTAAGCTCCAGGGGTTGGTGATGGACAGGAAGCCTGGTGTGCTGCAGTCCATGGGGTCACAAAGAGTCAGACACAACTGAGTGACTGAACTGAACTGAGTCAGAGGTCACGGAATTAGTGGCAAAATCTAGATTTGAAGGGAGGTCAATTTCCTGATTTCTGAGCTTCTGTAGAGTTCATCCTCCAACCAGGAGGGAAGAACAGGCCCCCAGACTCTGGCAGCCTGTATCGCTTCACCTGTTGCATCCTTTTCTTTTCTGCCCCTCAATACACTACGTCCATCTCTGACCCACCACACATTTTGGCCAAGCCAGCCATCTCACTGGTACTGGGATAAGTGGTTTTTCGGCAACCTGCCCCTCTGCCTCTTCTGTCTTTTCTCCCTCTACAGCCACTTCTCAGGTCCCTTAGAAGACAGCTCCTCTTCCACTCTGCCCCATCCTCCATTCTTCCTTTTCCCTCCCCACTTCTCCCCTCCCTCCCCTCCCCCTTCTCTTCTCCTTTTCCTCTTTCTCCCTCTTCATCGCTGCTGGGCCAGTTCAGTCCTGAGCCCTATTCCTCTCCTCCTCTGGGTCATCTCAGTCAACAAGTACCGTATCTCTATCTCCAGCCCAATCCTCGCTCCCTAGCTGCCACACCTGTAAGAATATTTCATTAGGTGGTTCAGTGGTAAAGAATCTGCCTGCAACACAGGAGATGCGAGTTTGATACCTGGGTCAGGAAGATCCCCTGGAGAAGGAAATGCCAACCCACTCCAGTATTCCTGCCAGGATAAATCCCATGGACAGAAGAGCCTGGCAGGCTACAGTCTGTGGGGTCGCAAAGAGTGGGACATGACTTAGGGACCGAACAGCAACAAAGCAACTATTAACGACTTACTACTGGCAGAATTTACATTCTACTAAGAGGCTTAACTTATCAGGTCTTTTCTGCTGTCCACAACTACCCTCTAAACATGGGTTTTGTAATCTCCCATTTGCAGGCCTCTGGTAAAATCACTTTCCCAGGGGCACACAGTTATAATGGAGGGGGGTCAGGATGTGGACCGGGATCTAGTGAGGCCAGAGGCTACTCTGCCCTCCACTGTGCCTCCTGAGGGTTCATCTGCTTCTAGGGCATCTCCACTTGAATTTGTGCCTCAGGCCCTGGAAATGGCCCAGTCCCTCTTTTCCCCTCAGGGAGGCTCCTTCCATCTCACCAGGCAGCTGATTGGAAACCCTGGTCTCATCCTCACCCCCTCCCTCTGTCTTGCCCCCAGACTAAAGTCCTGCATATCCTGCTCCTGGGTCCTGCTCCCTCAGCTTTCTTTTGCTGATCTCACACTTTCTCTCAGTCTCCAGGCCTCTCCCTAGCTCACCCCTCACAGTGCAGAGCTGTCCTGAAAACATGGATTTGACCATGAAACAAGTTTCAACTCAGCTTGGCTTTCACAGCCCTTTGATTCCTGGCTCTAGAAGCCTCAGACGTCTTGTGCTCACCCCAGCATCTTACCCTCTGAGAAAATAGAATAGCCTTCCCCCTAGCATGCGTCGTTTGTACTTCCTTGCCTTCATCTGATAGTGGTCCTCTCTCTTGGAGGGTCCTCCTCCTCTCCTGACTACATGTGTCTGGCACACTAATCCTTCATGACAACACTAAATGGCCACCGCCTGCAGGAAGCCCTCGGTGACTGACACAGAGCAAGGCTGAACTGCTGTGGCACTTGTCCCAGCTGGTAGATCCGAACTCATCTGCCCTCCTGCACCCAAGGCCTCACCATCTCTTGCCTTGGTGACTGCAGTGGCCTCCTGGAAGGGCTTCTGCTTCTGCCATAGTCTGTTCTCCACTTAGCAGCCAGAGCAATCCTTTGAAAACGTAAATCAAATCATATTATTCCATGTTTAAGCTCACTGATGGCTTCCATCTCACCACTTTCCAAGACTTACATGATCTTCCCCCTGCCTGCCTCTCTGAGCTCAACTCCCACCTCTCCCCTTGGCTCCTTTGGTCCAGACACACTAGCTTCCTCTCTGTCCCTCAAACAATCAACCCTTTCCTCCTAAGACTTTCAGTTCAGTTAAGTCACTCAGTCATGACCAACTCTTTGCAACGCAATGAACTGAAGCAACCCAGGCTTCCCTGTCCATCACCAACTCCCAGAGCTTGCTCAAACTCATGTCCATCAAGTCAGTGATGCCATGCAACCATCTCATCCTCTGTCGTCCCCTTCTCCTCCCATCTTCAATCTTTACCAGCATCAAAGCCTTTTCCAAGGAGTCAGTTCTTTGCATCAGGTATCCAAAGTATTGGAGTTTTAGCTTCAGCATCAGTCCTTCCAATGAACACCCAGGACTGATCTCCTTTAGGATGGACTGGTTGGACCTCATTTCAGTCCAAGGACTCTCAAGAGTCTTCTCCAACACCACAGTTCAAGAGCATCAATTCTTCTTCGCTCAGCTTTCTTTATAGTCCAACTCTCACATCCGTACACGACTACTGGAAAAACCATACCCTTGACTAGATGGACCTTTGTTGACAAAGTAATGTCTCTGCTTTTTAATATGATGTCTAGGTTGGTCATAACTTTTCTTCCAAGGAGCAAGTGTCTTTTAATTTCTTGGCTGCAGTCACCATTTGCAGTGATTTTGGAGTCCAAGAAAATAAAGTCTGTCACTATCTCCATTGTTTCCCCATCTATTTGCCATGAGTGATGGGACTGGATGCCACGATTTTAGTTTTTTGAATGTTGAGTTTCAAGCCAAGGTTTTCACTCTGTTTCATTTTCATCAAGAGGTTGTTTAGTTCTTCACTTTCTGCCATAAGGGTGGTGTCATCTGCATATCTGAGGTTATTGATATTTCTCCCAGCAATCTTGATTCCAGCTTGTGCTTCATCCAACCCAGTATTTCTCATGATGTACTCTGTATACAAGTTAAATGAGCAGGGTGATAATATACAGCTTTGAAGTACTTCTTTCCCGATTTGGAACCAGTCTGTTGTTCTATGTCCAGTTCTAACTATTGCTTCTTGATCTGCATACAGATTTCTCAGGAGGCAAGTCAGGTGGTCTAGTATCCTCATCCCTTGAAGAATATTCCACAGTTTGTTGTGATCTACACAGTCAAAGGCTTTGGCGTAATCAATAAAGCAGAAATAGATGTGTTTCTGGAATTCTCTTGCTTTTTTGATGATCCAGTGGATGTTGGCAATTTCATCTCTGGTTCCTCTGCCTTTTCTAAATCCAGCTTGAACATCTGGAAGTTCACAGTTCACGTACTGTTGAAGCCTGGCTTGGAGAATTTTGAGCATTACTTTGTTAGCGTGTGAGATGAGTGCAATTGTCCAGTAGTTTGAACATTCTTTGGCATTGCTCTTCTTTGGGATTGGAATGAAAATTGACCTTTTCCAGTCCTGTGGCCACTGCTGAGTTTTCCAAATTTGCTGGCATATTGAGTGCAGCACTTTCACAGCATCATCTTTCAGGATTTGAAAGATTTTGCACCTGCTCTGCTCTCTTTGGAACTCTTCTATTCTCTTTTCAACTGACTTGCCCCTGACCTCCCTACTAGAAACAGGTCTCCTGGTTATTCTACATCATGATGTCTCCTTTTCCCTTCAGAACATGTATCAGCTAGGTACTTAATTACTCAGTTGTTTCCTAGTCTATAAATAAGTTCCAGGAAGGCAGAAACCATGTTTATCTTCATCTACAGTTAGGTAGATGCAGGAGGGCAGATGAGTTCGGATCTACCAGTGAAGGGATATCCCATCACTCTTGGCAAATAGATGGAGAAACAATGGAAATAGTGACAGACTTTATTTTCTTGGACTTTATTTCCAAAATCACTGTACCCATAAAAGCTAATCAGGTGCTTATTAAATAACCATACTGTACCATGTTGTGACTGTGGACATGTTTGCCTGTCTCACTGGTCTGTGAGACCCTCAAGGGTTCCCTACTTAATATTATATTAAGTGTTTATTCGTAGATTGTCCATTTCCCCATCAGAATGGAAACACCATGAAGAGGAGATATCTGTTCATTGCTATATTCTCTGTGCCTAGAACTGTGCCTGGAAAATAGTAAATAAACTCAATAAATATTTACTGAATGTTGAAAATGCAGGGATATGGCCACATCATCTCTGTCTGTGGCACCCTCTCAAACCCAAGCCCAGGGGAACTATCAGTGAATATTGGCTGAATGAATGGGTCTGTGCTAAGAATGTGTACACTGATGATGGCCAGATTCTTGGAGCTTGGACAGGGGGCTTGTGTCTGTGTCTCTTTCATGCACTTCCCTCCAGAGTCTAGGCCCACAGGGTTGGTAGAGGGAAAGAAAGAAAGAAGTCTTACCTGGAGGTGAGTGCTCACAGCCATCTGGTGGTCACCTGGGGAACTACAAGTATTGTCCACCTTAGTCAAACTTCATTCCCAGCCCCTTCTGGGGAGATGGTGACATTTAGGCTAGAATGAAGGCACACTGGATTTGGTTCCAAATAGAATGGCTTCAGATACCAGCTCTGCCATTGACAGTGTGATTTGAGCAAGTCGTCTGGCTTCTCTGGGCTTCACAAATGAAATAGATGTGTAGGATTATTGTACGTACTGGGCTCTGGTCTGGCACCTGGTGGGTGGGAAGGGCTGGAAGGGGAAGTCAGTGACGAGGAGAATCAAGGAGACAGGGAAGGGGGCCTGAGGATGAGAGAAGGGAAAGGGTTGCCTTTTTCTCTAGATAGCAGATCTTTGGGGAACAGACCTGGTTGGCAGTGATGGCCTCCATTGTCCTGTTGACATGGAGCAGTTTTGGAGCACGAGAGAATGTATCCACATGAAAATCCATAGCCTCCGACTTCCCTAGCAGTCCAGTGGTGCAGACTCTGTGTTTCCACTACAGAGGAAGCAGGTTCAGTCCCTGGTCAGGGAACTGAGATCCTACATGCTGCATGGCACAGCCAAAAAAAAAAAAAAAAAAACCCAAAACAAGCAAAAAAGAAACTCCACAGCCTCCCTTGAGTCTCTTAGGTCTCCAGGGTTTCACATGTTTAGAAATATCACTCCACTCTTTTCCTCTTTGGCTGACTGAGGATCGCCTCCATCATGAACAAACACCATGATTCTCTGGATCAGGAAATTCTGACCAACCAACTACTTCAGGGGAAAGGTGGTCATGATGTTCTTCACCCTGGAAGAGCAACTGTCTTTCTGTCTTTCTATCCAAGATAGAAATTTGGGGAAAACTAGTCAAAGTATACAAGACCACACCAGATGTCATCTTTTTATTTGGAGTCAGGACCTATTTTGGTGGTGACAACTGGCTTGGATGTGATTTACGATTCCTTGGGTTATGCAAAGAAATTTAAACCAACACCACCTTGCAAGACATGGGCTGCCTGAGAAGAAAAAGAACTGAAGGACCAAATGAAGAAGCTTGGGGGAATCACAAAGACCAATGTAGGTGCTGGCAGAAGGAAAGATTAAAGATCCTGCAGTGACTGTCTGTGGTGGTTGTGCACATTTTTCATGAGAGGATTGATAAACTATGTAAAATAAAAAAAGATCATGCCACTCAGAAGAGAAGATGGTCTCTTATACATCTCCCCTCTCTACTTGTGTGTGTGTGTGTGTGTGTGTGTGTGTGTGTGTGTGTGTGTGTGTGAGCCACCATGGCTTGCAGGATCTTAGTTCCCTGACCAGGAATTGAACTTATGCCCCCTGCAGTGGAAGTGTGGAGTCCTAACCACTGGAGCACAAAGGGATTCCCTCTCATATACCCTCTCATGCCAACCTCCCAGCAGCCTCTCTGAGACCAACTGAACAGTTGTTGGGTCCTGGCTCTGACAGGAGAGAAAGTGAACATCTGGGTTCCAGGGGGCAGATGTTCTTGTATTCCCTTTGATGCCCCTCTTTCCTCAACACTGTGCGTATTACTACGCCCTCCGTGTTTTCCTTCTTTCTCGGTTGTGGCTTTTTGTCCAGTCATCCAGTCAGCAAGCATTTATTGAACACTTCCTCCATGCCAGGCTTTGTTCTCCAGCACAGACCAGAACAAAGTCTGTATCCTCGTGAAGCTTATATCCTGGTGGGGCTGACATGTCTTTTCTCTTAAAACAATAAATTTATAATTTCAGGAGTGCTAAGTGCTCTAAAAAATGATAAATCAAGGAAACCAGGGAGAGAGTGATGGGGGTGGGAGTGGTCGTCTAGGGTAGAGATTGGGAAAGCCTGCTCCAGAAGATATTGACTTGGCTGCAGAGACTCTCAAATGGAGTAAAGGGGTTCTGGGCAGAGGGAACAGTCAGGCGAAGCCCAGGAGCAGGAAGCTTCTCACCCAGTCTGTGCTCTCACTGGTGGGTTTCCCTGAAGCTCCTCCTCTCAGCTCCCTCCTCGCACAGCCAAGCCTCCCCTCCCAGCAATCCCATGCAGAAGATACTAACATGGTCTCTCTTTTTCTTAACTTTTATTTATTTATTTGGCTGTGCTGGGTCTTAGTTGCATCACGTGAGATCTTGTTAGTTGTGGCATGCAAACTCTTTAGTTGCAGCACACGAGATCTAGTGCCCCTGACCGGGGATCAAACCCCAACCCTCTGCATTGGGTATGTGGCATCTTAGCCACTGGACCAATTGGGAAGTCCCTGTCTCTAGAGAAAACAGGCCCAAAGAGCCTAAGATATTCACCCAAACTAACTGCTGACCACACCACCTGCTAACCACCCCAAACTCACCATGTCCAACCTGAAGTACAGTATCTTCCCCAGCCCTGACCTTCCCATGTACCCTGCCACTGGCCTCCCCCTCCTTCTCCCTGCCTCGCACTGACTGTGGACGCTGCAGTGGTTCTGTGCTGGGAGGATAAGTGGTGGGGCCTGGGATCTGGGCCCTCACCTGGTCCCTGCCCCGCAGCCCTTTCCCACAGGCCTGGTTGATTCCAGTGAGGATCAGAGCTCGAGTTGGAGGGTGGAGGAGGCAGCTATTTCCCCTTTCCCAGAACTGGCCATATCTGTGGCATCTGGAGAAGTCAGCTGGGAGAGGTTCCCTGGGAACAGGAAGAGGTGGGGAAGGGGGAGTTCCTTCTCTGTGCCCTGCTCTGCCAGGGTGCCTAAGATGGGAGGCTGAGCGGGCCCGCCCTGGGGACTGAGCTGATGGCTTTCTGCTTCCAAGTTCTTCCCGGCTCCCCTACTCCTGCTGCTTCGGGGAAGTGACCCCCCCACCCCCACCCCCACCCTGCTGGTTTTCCAGATCCTTGAATAAATAATTCAAGTTTTGAAATCTTGCCAGGCCCACCCCTCCCTGTGCAGTGAGGGCGCTATTGGGCTGACATGATTGATGCCACTCAGCTCCTTCTGCCAGCCCGGGCATCACGAGGCTGGCTCGATCACCGTCAGTCCAGACCCTCTACCCTGTCCCACTCACCTGGGGGCCCACAGTCACCTGTATCTTCATTCCAGGACCCTATGACCCTTATCACAGCCTGGTCACTTCAGCACTTGTGACAGGGTCACGGTGACCCAGCCCCTCCATCTTCCCTTTCCTATCACCTCATCCCTGAACCCATCATGGCCCAGAGTCACCCTGACACTGCTATGGTTGCCCTGGGGGCTTCCTTCTCCACCTCAGCGTCGCACTGCCACCATCCCCCCAAGATCCTGTCACCACGCTCATCCCGTCACTCCCACCCACCTCCCTGCTCCCCCGTGCTCCTGTCAGCATCACCTCAGGGCCCCATCGTCTTGGCAACCCCTGTCATCCTCACCGGGGACGCTGACTTAGCCCCCATCACTCGGTCTCCGTCACCTGAATGCCGTCAGCTTGTCTCTGCCACCCGAGGGTCCCATCACCTCCACAGACTCTCCGGGGCCCCTTTCTTCCTCTCCCTCTAACACATGCCCTCCGCCACCTCCCTGAGACTGCAAGGGCTCTCGCACCAGCGACTCCGAAACCCCGGGCCCGTAGAGGGCGCAGCGTCAAGGACAGCGCGGGCCGACTCAGAAGGGGGCGGAGCCGCAGCCACGGTCGCTTTTTATGAATGGGGGAGCGGGCGGCACGAGGCCTCATTACTATGCCGAGCGGCGCGCGCTGCGCCCCAGTGCGACGCACCCATTGGCCAGCCGGGCCACTTACGTCACCAAAGCGGTGGTCGGGGGCGGGGCAGGGCGGGGTGACTCACGCCGCTTCTCCCGCGGCCGCGGGGGCTTCTCGGGGTCCTCACACACCCTGCGCAGTCCGGACCCGAGCGCAGCCTCCCCGCGGCCCGGCCGCGCCCCGTCCCGAGAGGTGAGTAGCGGGCCCCGCCTTGGGTACCAGGCATCCAAGAGGGCACGCAGGATGCTGGACGCTGGGCAAGCGGTCAAGCTCCCTGCGGTTGATTGGAGTCGGAGGTTGAGACCAGGAACTCTGAATCTGGGCTAACAGGAGGGGACCCAGTGTCTGGGTGATAAGAGCTGTCAGCTGGGTAGCCCGGCGTGGGGTGAGCACTCCTGCAAGGACCCCGAGGCCCTGAAGGTATTGATGGTCATCTGAGTATGGGCCGGCAGGAGGCGTCTGGGCCAGGAACCAGGCGTCCGAGCAGGAGGAGGTGTCCGACTTAGAAATCCAGACGTCCGGACAGGAGGCGGAGTCAGGCCCAAGATCCAGGTGTCCAAGCAGAGGGAGGGATCTGACTCCAGGATCCTGGCTTCCAGCAGGGGGTGTCTGTCCCAAAGACCCAGAGGTTCAGGCAGAAAGAGGGGTCCAGCTGGGGGCAGAAGTCTGGGCGAGTGTGTGTTGGGGGGCTGAGGTCCCAGATGTTGTTACCCCAGGAGTGCAGGGTGGGGGCTGGTGGGAGCTTCACGAGTATTCGCTGGGGGCGGAGTCTGGGGCTGGCCATACTGAGAATCGTGAGGGGTCTGGTGAGCCTCAGAAAATGAGCGTCATCCTCGCCGGTGGGGAGGGAGCAGAGCTGCTGTCAGTCTTGAGATGTCCCCTCCCCCGGTCCTGGGCCTTTCCCGGCTTCTCTGGGATCCTATGGGCCTCCATCCACTTATGGTAGCCCTTCATCTTGTCCTCCTCGGTCACACACGTGGGAGGGAGACCTGCAGGACTCAGTGAGTTAGAAGGGAGAGGGGAGCGACCCACCACAGGGATCCCCACACCCCTGCTGGCCTAAGGGCAGTAGGTGAAGACAAGGGTATCCTGGAAGGAGCTTCAGGGCATGGGAGGGGGTGGGCAACCTGGGACCCAGCCAGATATCCTGAGGAGAGACCCCCACTGCTTTCAGACCCCTCCACCCAGCACCCAGCCCTGCCAGCTTCTCACAGGGCCTTTCTCCTACAGGTACCATGATGTGGGGTGCAGGCAGCCCCCTGGCCTGGCTCTCTGCTGGCCCCGGAAACGTGAACATGAGCAGCATGGGGTCCACAGAAGGGCCCACAGGCCCTGCCGCACCGCTGCCCTCCCCCACGGCCTGGGATGTAGTACTGTGCATCTCGGGCACACTGGTGTCCTGTGAGAATGCGCTGGTGGTAGCCATCATCGTGGGCACTCCCGCCTTCCGTGCCCCCATGTTCCTGCTAGTGGGCAGCCTGGCTGTGGCAGATCTGCTGGCGGGCCTGGGCCTGGTCATGCACTTTGCTGCTGTCTTCTGCATTGGCTCAGCAGTGATGAGCCTGGTGCTGGTTGGCATGCTGGCCACGGCCTTTACTGCCAGCATCGGCAGCCTATTGGCCATCACCGTTGATCGCTACCTTTCTCTGTACAATGCGCTCACCTACTACTCAGAGACAACAGTGACGCGGACCTATGTGATGCTGGCCCTAGTGTGGGGGGGCGCGCTGGGCCTGGGGCTGCTGCCTGTGCTGGCCTGGAACTGCCTGGATGCCCGGGCCACATGCGGCGTGGTCTATCCACTCTCCAAGAACCATCTGGTGGTCCTGGCCGTTGCCTTCTTCATGGTGTTTGGCATCATGCTGCAGCTGTATGCCCAGATCTGTCGCATCGTCTGCCGCCATGCCCAGCAGATTGCCCTCCAGCGGCACCTGCTGCCTGCCTCCCACTACGTGGCCACCCGAAAGGGCATTGCCACCCTGGCCGTGGTGCTTGGCGCCTTTGCCGCCTGCTGGCTGCCCTTCACCGTCTACTGCCTGTTGGGCGATGCCCACTCCCCACCCCTCTACACCTATCTCACCCTGCTCCCTGCCACCTACAACTCCATGATCAACCCCATCATCTACGCCTTCCGCAACCAGGACGTGCAGAAGGTGCTGTGGGCTGTCTGCTGCTGCTGTTCCTCTTCCAAGACGCTCTTCCGATCCCGCTCCCCCAGTGATGTCTAGTCTCATCCTAGTGACCCTCCAGCCCTGATCACTACAGAATTCCAGAATGTTAGGTCCTCCAGGGCTTTGTTCCAACCCCCAGCTCCACACCCCAAGACCCAGCTGGTTCTGGAGTTCTAGGACTTTGGGTGTTTCACAGGATTCTGTTCAGATCCCTGCAGGGCCCAGCTGGCTCCATGGCTCTAGAATGTTCCGGTGGTCAGGGTTCCAACTCAGAAATGTCCCACAGCCCAGATGGGCTTGGAGTTCCAGTAGGCTGCTGGGTGTTTCACAGTGCCATTCCAAGTCCCTGACCTTCCAACTCCCTTGACCTTGACCATGTCACTTTACTTTTGTGTTTCTGAGCTAAAGAGTCAGAGAGGTTAGTTACTCCATTGCCTAGATAAGAGAAAGATTTATCTGTATATATGTGCACATACAAAGATAATATCTATTTATTATTTATTTATGAATTTATTTATGGGTGTTAAGGGGAAATAAAGAGACCCACACCTAGAAATCCAGGCCATACCAGGGTATTCCCTGTCCCCAACACCCTCATTTCTGACCTCAGTTCCTAGAGGGGGAAAAGGGAGAGAGAGAAACCACGTATTTTGTTATTATTTTTGCTTACTTTTTATCGAAGAGATCATAGAAACCAGAGCCTTCTCCCCAGGCCCGCCCCCCTCGGGTTTGCAGGGGGAACACACCAGCCTCTGGTTTTTTATTTTTTTAAGAAGCCATCACCTGAGAAACCGAGAATTCCTCTGCTCTGGGAGCCGACTGCCCTCTGGTGGCCATTTTGGGGGAACTGCAGCCGGGTCGGCCGTCGGAACCAGGCCAAGCAGCCCCAGCTCCACTCCAGCCTGGTGTCCAGCACCATAGCCAGAGCCTGGGGTCAGGTCTCACCCTGCGGTGCCCTACAGGAGGCAGGGTGCAAGCCAACACCTGAGCCCCCTGCCATCTGGGGTAGGGTCCCCAGTGCAATCCCTATTCCTGTTCCTGACCCAATCCTCAATAAAAAAATGATTTTGTGATAAAAGATTTGTCTGTGCGTGGAAGGAGTGGTGTGGGGTGTGATGGGTGACAGCCTGGAGTGGGAGGATTATGCCAGGTCTGGGGACCTATGGGGGATCCAAGAAACTGGAGACCCAGGTGGAGTAAGGCTGGCAGGTGACACCTCCCACCCCAGGATGCCAATCCGATGGGTTCCTCTGTTCAGACCCAGGCGTCCCCAAACAAGAACCCCACCTCCACTGGGACTAGAACTCCTGGTGCTAGACCCCCGTGGGTTTCAGTTGCTCACATCTTGCCTACATTAGCTTTAGTTTGGGGTTTGGGCATGAAGAATGTGTTCAAGGCATGTAGGTGTCCCAAACAACAGCAGCCTGTTCCACTCACAGGTGTTTTCTGCGTGCTGGGCACTGCACTAAGTGTTCTGCATCCGTCAGCTCACGTATGCCTAACAAGCATCCCCTGGCACAGGTAAGACCTTCTTCATGTTACAGACCAGGAAACGGGCCAAGGGAGATTCAATGGTCAGCTCAAGGTCATACAGCTAGGAAATGGTAGAGCCAGGATTCAAGAGGCACATATGTTTCCAGGCCCTGTGCACTGTCCCCTGGCCGATGCCCCCTCATCTCCTGCCTTCCCAAGCCAAAGGCTTAGGACATTCTAGACCCTGCCTTGTGTTGGGGTTAATTTTCAGAGCCAGTGGCCCCATTTTGGGAGGTGGTTGGATGGGGTCTGTTCACTCAGGAGCTGGAAGGACTTTTTTCTATGCAAAGGTGAGTGAAGGTAAGTATATGTACCCTTGTGTGCATTTGAGGACAAAACTGGGCAGGACTCTGAATTTCAGTTTTGGAACCAAAAAGAACTTGTTCACCAGGTACAGGCAGGAGTAGGTTTGGGGTGTGGCTGAAGAGGAAGCTCTGTCTACCCCAAACCCACATCTACCCAGACAGGCAAAGCCTGGAGGTGGGGCCCTCAGAGCACCCCTATTGCAGAGATGGGGAGACTGTTTCCCTGGCCAGAGAGCTTTTGCCTGATGTTCAAGACTCCTCCCCAATAGTAGCCACAGGAATCCAAGGGGAGTGGGCATACCAACAGGGCTGGGTCACAGCTGGCGAAGGGCAGGCCTGGGCTGAGCTACACACAGTGCCAATCCAGGCCCAAAGTGGGGAGGCTCCACCAGGTCAGGTTGAGGCTTATCTCCTCCCCCCACCTTCCTGGAAGGTCCCTGGGAAAAAGGTCCCCAGTCAGGAAGCACCTGTCCCATCCCAAACATCTCACACAACATCACCATGGCCCCTTTGGGAGGGGGGGTACTATCGCTTTCCCCATTTTACAGAAGAGAAAGTTGAGGCTCTGAGAGTAATGANCCTTCCTGGAAGGTCCCTGGGAAAAAGGTCCCCAGTCAGGAAGCACCTGTCCCATCCCAAACATCTCACACAACATCACCATGGCCCCTTTGGGAGGGGGGGTACTATCGCTTTCCCCATTTTACAGAAGAGAAAGTTGAGGCTCTGAGAGTAATGAATTTTCATTTATTCATTGCTGTCCTTGTGAGCAGCACAAACTGTAGCTGGAGGACACAGTCATAAAGACAGGAACTAAAATATGATAATGTCAAAGTGATATATCCTCAGAAACAGGGCACAAACAGCACATATAATCTTTAAATGAGGGAGCACCTTGGGACTTCCCTGGCAGTCCAATGGTTAGGGTTCAGCTTATCCACTGCTGCTGGGGACCCATGTTGGATCCCTGGTCAGAGAACTAAGATACTGCAAGCAATATGGAGTGGCCTAAAAGTAAAAAAAAGATATGGATGCCCTTAAAATCCTCACTGAAAGTGACATTTGATTTGCCTAAAGTCACACAGTTAAGAGCTGAGCTTACCTGAGGGATGAACCAGGTCCTTGTGACTCCCAATCTGTTTCTTTCCTGGGTGAGGGAATTGGTTTCAGGAGCAGCTCAGAAATAGCAAGCAAGGAAACCAGGGCAGGGAGCCCTGTCCTGGGCTAGGGAAAGTTTTGGGGGTCTACAGGGCACCCCTAGACCTTTGAGAGGGGCAGTGTAGGAACAGTCCTCCTGGCTGCCTCCGCCACACTCCCAAGGAGCACCCACCAAGGTCCTGAAGGAGCAGGGCCAGGGGCCCATTCCATCCTCAGTGGGCTTGGCTCTCGGCCCCCTCCTCACTTCTGGCTCCGGGGCCCAGCAGGGCCAGCCTCATTTGTGGTGGACCCTCATGCCGCGAGTCCTCTTCCGTCTCCGTGTAGCTGTGAGGTGGCGCTCAGACATTTCTGGAAGCCTGCATCTTCAGTCTCAGCCTTGAGTCCTGGGCCCACACGAGGGTGTCTGAGCCTGTCCCCGGGTTGGGGTGTGTGTGCAAGGTGGAGCCCGCTGGCTTCTCCTTCCTCCTAGGGTCCTGCAGCTACATCTCAGGTCCTCCCTGTACCCTAGGTCTGTGTTTCCTCCAGGAAGCCTCCCTGGCTCAGCCCTCCTGTGGCTGTGAAGATGAAGTTTATACACCTTGATACACTTCTCCTTAGTAAATATTTACAGAGAAGTTTTACCTTCCTCATCAGAATGGGGGCCTCTGAAGGCTGTATCCCAGCTCCAACCGAAGACCCCTGAGAGAAGGGACATGTCTGCCCCTCAAACTGAAGCCATCTGTGTCTCTTTCAGGCTCGGAGTTCTCAGCCTGGGGCTGCTCATCACGTGTGCATGCATGTGTGCATGTATGCCTGTGAATCTGTGCTTTTCGGGGTGGGGAGTAACCAAGCCTTCCAGCCTCTCTGCCTTAGCCAGTTGTCCAGCTCCATGCCTGATCCCCCCCAGTGACTGAGGCCCAGGAGGGTGAGCTGGGCAGTGGGGGCTCCCTGGCTTGGAGGAGGCAAAGGCTGGGGCCCAGAACCCTGCCTCCCTGCAGGGGTAGGCCTTAGGGTGAGGCTGGGGCCCTTCTCTCCTCCCCTTCTTCCCAGGTCCTGTGGAGGGGGCAGCCCCTACCAGGGCCATGACCGCTTCTCCCTGCAATAAGTGAGGAGACAGCAGCTATTAATTAAGATGAGTTCACGGGCTCACAGCTTCTGCAGGCTGGAAAACAGGCTCCTGGGGCTGGGGGCTGCGGCAAGTCTCGTCTATCAGATTTTCTCCTGGAGCCTGAAACCTGCCAACCCCACACCCCGCAACTCCCTACATGCAGAGACATGTGTGCACATGGGCATGTGCACACAGGCACACGTGGGGGTCCAGGTTCCTGGCTATTGAGAGAAGACCCATACATGCACACACATCCAGACACGCACGTATGATCAGTGTGTCTGCACACCGGTATGAGCACCTGTGCACACAGATACATCACATGTACACAGACCATGTCAACCTCAGGTGCACATGTTCTCATGCAGAAGCACACACCTAAATGTATGCACATGCCCCTGCACAAATACGTATGCACACAGACACACAGCCTTGTATATACATGTGTGCACACAGGTCCAGGCATGCTTGCATATCCAGACCCATCTGCACACCACAGCACACCCACATATAGACAGACACAAAACTGCCCGTGTGCATACAGATGGCATCGGAGTCATGTACACAAGTGCATACAGGACTATGTTCAAGGACTTCTACATGTACATATATGTGTACACGTATGTCTTTTGCGCACAGTGTACACACAGTCACACAGGTTCCTCACTGTCAGTGTTCAGCAATCATGAATTCACAGGCAGACCCTTGGTTTCCAGCACTATCCGGCTGGCTCAGCCTCCCCTCCCCCCAGCCTCATGACAGGCAGCTCAGGTTCCTGCCAACCCCAATGTCTGCCCTTGGCTTCCCACCCCCCGGGGGTCCCCAGATCCCTGATTAACCCCCTCACTAATTGGCCACCAGCCCCTTGACTTTGCTGCAGGCCTTCTCGGGAGCTGGGAGCGAGAGACCGCAAATTGGCCAAGCAGGTTGGGTCTGGGGAATAGAATGCGAGGCAGGGCGGGGGTGCTATGAGCTCAGTGCTGAGCTGGAGCCAGGCAGGGTGCCCCTATACCAGGACTGGGGGGGCACTGGCATTGTACCCTCATGGGAGGGCACTTAGGATTCACATGCACCCAGTCACCTGAGCCTTTGCTGCACACACTTTCACGCACACTAGTCATGTGGGTGGACATGCTCCAGCCCACTTCACACAAATGCATGTGAACATTTGCACACACCCACACTCAGGAAAAACCCCATTAATCAAAATCTTACATGTTGATACCTGTTAGATACACAGAGACCACTGATATATGTACATCCAAACACACTTCACCTAAATACCCAAATGTGTCACATGTATACCTGCTTGCAAACACAAATTTACCTGCTATACATGCCTATGAATGTACACCTATGTATATCTGTAGGCATGTAAGAACACACATCCACACCTGTACATGTATGTGCCTACCGTGATGGACCACCAAATAGCCATAGAATAAGAACTCCCACAGCCAGCCACCAGCTTTATGGAGGAACAGGGAGTTTGAAGTTTCTGTGGTCTACAGGGNTATCTGTAGGCATGTAAGAACACACATCCACACCTGTACATGTATGTGCCTACCGTGATGGACCACCAAATAGCCATAGAATAAGAACTCCCACAGCCAGCCACCAGCTTTATGGAGGAACAGGGAGTTTGAAGTTTCTGTGGTCTACAGGGAGAGGGGTGTGTGTCGGGGGCAGGGAGTGGTGGAATTTGCCTAATACCTAAGCCCAGTACTCCCTCTGGGTTCTCCTCAGCCTCGGGGCTCCCAGACAGGACAGAGGTTCTGGTTTTGCTTCTCTAGTTCCTGTCTCCTTGGCTCTGGGCCTGAGCCCACAGCAAGCTCTGCTTTCTTGCAGACAGCCAGGGGCATTGGAAAGCAGAGGGTTTCTACTTTCATGCCTGCTGCCAACTTGCTGTGTGACTTTGGGCAAGTTGCTGTACCTCTCTGTGTGTCTGCCTTTCCAACTGTAAAGTAGGAATAAAAAGCTTGGTATTGGCCATCCTTCCAGGATTGCCTGAGGAGTCCATGGGTTCATCTTTATGGATGTGCTTTACTCATGCATACGTCTGGGAGAGGTTAGTTCCAAAGACAGCGAGACATGAGTTGTGGTGGGGGGTCAGTGTTGGGCAGAATACTTAATCCTGTTCGACNTTGGTATTGGCCATCCTTCCAGGATTGCCTGAGGAGTCCATGGGTTCATCTTTATGGATGTGCTTTACTCATGCATACGTCTGGGAGAGGTTAGTTCCAAAGACAGCGAGACATGAGTTGTGGTGGGGGGTCAGTGTTGGGCAGAATACTTAATCCTGTTCGACTCCTCACTGAACGGGAGGGAGCTGAGGCCCAGAGGGAGCCGCAAGGTGGAAGCTAGAAAACCTGGCCTGACTTCTCAGCCAGGAAATCTTCTCCTCTTTAAATACATACGCAGGGCATGAGCAGGTGTGTGCACAATCCCCCAGGTAATGGTGGGGATGCCTGCCTGCTGCAGTGGGAGGGTGTCTCTGCAGAATGCCTACCACCATGGTACCGAGCATTCTATCAGGGAGATTCTTTGGGGTGTGAAAGGCATATTTTTTTGTCCTCTAGCTTCAGACCCCTCACAAGACACTTCTCCCGGGGCTAAGGCTGGCTTTGGGGAGCACCTGAGACAGCTCCTAGCTTCCTGATCTAGGAGGGAACTAGCGGACAACCACCCCGGAGAAGCACTTATGGAAGTGGTGCCAGGTTGCCCTGGCCACCAGGCGGCCAGGAGGGGGCAGTGAGGAGTTGGCTGAGGCAGCACAGGAGGGGTGGCTCCTGAGGACTGTGTGTGGTTTGCTTGCGCTTGAGATCCTGTAACTGTGTGCTGCTCTGTGCTCTTGTTTGCACAAAGATAGGATTCTGTGTGCACATGTCTCCATGTCTGAGTGTGCACAAATGCCCACATCTGAACAGATGTGTACATATACTGAAGCTTTGTCTACTGGAAGCCCCTGCCCATACACAGGGACCCCACTTTGTTCCAGGCAGTTGAGGGCATAGGGTACTTCTAACTCTAAAGGTCTAGGATAGCAGGGCCCCCAAGTCCAGCTCACTTATTTCAAAGTGAGAGCAAAATTAACCATCATTTATAAAACTAGGCACCAGCGGGTAGGTAGGGCAGTCTGTAACAGAAAACCTTTAACACGCCGCCTCTGACACCAAAGACCATGATCCTCAATGGAAAGATTCTGAAAATGGTTTACGTTGCCTGGTGGGCAGAACGAGAGACCCACGTGGGAACTGCGGCTCTGTTCTTGGTCGGCTGTGCGGGCTCAGGCAACTGGACCTCTCCGAACGCTGTTTCTCAAGTGTCAAGTAGGAGACCCTCGGATGGTGAAACAAAGCACAGGCAGTCTCAGGCAGGTAGTAGCCGAATGCTCATTCTTCTCACGACTAGCCCAAAGAGCTGAAGCTCCCAAGTGGAGGAGCTGGAATTCAAGTCAGACTCCCAGCTGCCCAGAACCACATTCCTTCCCTCCCATTCTCCAGCAAGGGCGGCTCCCGACACCACCATTTTGTCTTCTCCCAGGGCGGGCGTCTGGCTGCCTGTCAGTCACCGACCTCGGGAAGCCAAGTGCTGACTAAACACAGGCCTGAGCAGGAGGGTGGGGCGAGGGGCTCCGCCGGGGCCAGCAGCTCCCGCGCCCCCTCCCCGGCCCCCCCCACCCCCAGCGATGAGCTCAGAGTGGCTGGCGCAGCACTTGCTGACGATTCAAAACTTCTGCCCCCTCTCCTGGGATGCCAGTGGGTGACTCTCGCAACAGCAGGCGTGACCAGCCGAGTCACCAGTCCAGCTCCCACCCCTCTCCCGGGGCGCCCCACACCGTCTGCTGGGCTCAGAACACGGAGTCTGCTCATCAGTTACCCCGGGGAGAGCTGCTCGTAGCAGCTGTGCTCTGAGCCGTTGCTTCCTGGGTAGGTCAGTTTTTTAGGGTCAGAAGAGAAACCCAGACCTGTCGCCTTCCCAAGCAGGAGAGGGGGCGTGCAGCAGCCTAACCCTTTTATCGGATTCCATTATAAGTCGTTCTATTTAAGGTAAGTTGTTCGGGTCTGAGAGGCAGACAAGATGCCGACCAGATGCTGGCAGGCAGCATCAGCATTCTCCTGCCTGATGTGAGGGCCCCCCCGCCCCGCCCTCCCCTGCCCCAGCACACCCCTCCCACCCAGCTGAGGCAGNATGGCATCACTGACTCGATGGGTGTGAGTCTGAGTGAACTCCGGGAGTTAGTGATTGACAGGGAGGCCTGGTGTGCTGCGATTCATGGGGTCACAAAGAGTCGGATACGACTGAGCGACTGAACTGAACTGAACTGCATCTATTAAGTGCTCATCAGTGTGGGATAGATTGAGAAGTATTTATTAAGAAAATATTATTAATAAGAAAGGGGAGATATGTCAATGTAGGCTGTTAATGTAAGACATTCTCCAGTAGGTGACAATTTACATTCAACTGGTATTTTCAATGTATAAAAATTCCAATGGACAAGTATTTCCAAATCAGATTTGTAAATTGGGTTGTCAATGAATGACATGCCTTTGGTGAGTATTTAAGAATAAAGCGATTTGTTACCAGTAATCATTAATGAAGTTATACCTGGTTGTGAGGAGAGGTTTATATGAATATAATCCTGGTAAATATGGAGCTACCAATTAGGGATACTTTGATAGGTGAATAGAAATAGAGAGATATACAATAGATATTGTCAATGGCATATATGTCAACAGAGATATTTATGATGGGTATATTTGTAAAATGAGCTGGGCAATAGGACATATGCCAATAGGCAAGTATTTTAAAAAAAGGGAAATTTGTCATCAAAGGTCATAAATAGATTACACCATCAGGTAGGTGTTTAAGACTATAGAGATTTTTCAATGGACAAACAACAATGAAGTATGTATTATGGAGGTTATTTATAAAAATATTTTTCAATAAGGATTACAAATAAAGAATCCAATGGATGTTTATGCATAAGATTTTTCACTGGCAGACATCTACCGATATGTCAACAGTTTTTATTTATCAGTGAAGAGACTTGTCAAGAGGGGTCATGAAAAGAGATATTTTAAGGGTTTTTTTTTAATGGGATGATTTTTTTCCCTAATAGGTTTATGAGTGAAAGATTTTCCAATAAGTAGATGTTTATGTGGAGAAAGAAATGACAACCCACTCCAGTATTCTTGCCAGGATGATTCTATGGACAGAAGAGCCTGAAGGGCTACAGTCCATGGGGTCACAAAGAGGCAGACACAACTGAGCAACTGAGCACACACAGATATTTATGAGATGAGAGATTTGCCAATGGGGCTCATCAATGGAGCAATGCCAGTGGAATATTTGGGAATAAGAAGGTAGTGGAGGTCTTTCCTCATGGTCCAGTGGTTAAGAATGTGTCTTGCAATACAGAGGACACAGGTTCCCTGATCAGGGAACTAAGACCTCACATGTTGCAGAGCGACTAAGCCCCCTCGCCACAACTACCGAGCCCAGGATCTTGCACACTCCATAACCCATGCACCGCAACTAGAGAGGGTGTGCTGCGCAACTACTGAGTCCATGTGCCACAATAAAAGATCCCTCATGACACAAGGAAGACCTCGTGTGCTGCAATGGAGACCCAATGCAGCCAAATAAATAAATTTTAATAGATAAAATTAAAATTTATGCTTTTAAAAAAGAAAATAGCACAATGTGATTGCAGGAGGCAGGATTCTAAGAATGGCCTCCAATATCCCTCTCAGCTTATATAAACATCTTCCCTTGATTGTGGGTCAACCGGTAGGGGTGATGAGTTACAATTCCTTGATTATAATTACATAGTAAATTAATTGCAAATATAATTAAGGGTACTAAACAGTCTGCTTTAAAATAGGGAGATTATCCCAGTGAGCCTAATCTAATTAAGTACATTAGCCCTTCAGCAAATGCAGAGTTTTCTCCTGCTGGTGACACAGACGCTGGAGAAACTGTAAGCAGGGAAGCAGTTGGCACATCCTAATTGACTTTGAAGACAAAGAGGCCCACGTGGCGAGACATGCAGTTGGCCTCTAGAAGCACAGAGCAACCACCACAGGCTGACAGCCAACAAAGAAATGGGAACCTCATTACTACAACTGCACGGAACTAAACTGTGCCAATAACATGAATAAGATTGAAATTGAGTCTTCCTAAGAGCCTCCTAGAAGAGACCAGTGTAGCCAACACTTTGACATTGGTTTTCCAAGACCATTAAGTAGAGAAGCAAGTCAAGCTCACTTGGACTTCTGACCTACAGAACTGTAAGACCATAAATAAGTGTTGTTTTAGGCCGCTAAGTCTGTGGTAATCTGTTACACGGTGATAGAAAATTAATACAGTATTTGCCATTTGGGTATTTGTGAAGGGAGATATGCTGCACTAAGGACAGGATACTTTTCTGTTTTTTTTAAATGTTGGCATTTATGTATTCGGAAGTATACATAAAACAATTACATAGAATCCTCAGGTCACCTGGGGTGCTAACGTGCTACACACATGAACCCGGCAGGGGCTCACGGGAGCCCAGGCTTGGAGGCACAGGACTGGAAAACTGGGTGTCCTTCTCTTCTAAGGACCTGAGAGCAGCAGGGGAAAGAGGAAAGGGTCACTTCAGGGGCCTGGCTCAACCCCACTGCTCAGATCTCAGCTGCAGCTCCTGTCCCATCTTCAGGGGGAGGGGCCCCATCTTCAGGCTGTAACCCACGACATCCAAGCCCAGTCTCTAACATCTTCATGTGGCAAACACACCCAAGGATAATCTACCAGACCAGGTCCTTATAAATATATTTATATCAGAGAANAAACTGGGTGTCCTTCTCTTCTAAGGACCTGAGAGCAGCAGGGGAAAGAGGAAAGGGTCACTTCAGGGGTCTGGCTCAACCCCACTGCTCAGATCTCAGCTGCAGCTCCTGTCCCATCTTCAGGGGGAGGGGCCCCATCTTCAGGCTGTAACCCACGACATCCAAGCCCAGTCTCTAACATCTTCATGTGGCAAACACACCCAAGGATAATCTACCAGACCAGGTCCTTATAAATATATTTATATCAGAGAAAACAAGGCACTTTGGGAGCGTTACGGCTCACTCTCCTACACATACATCGTTCCAGACACAAAGTAAAAACAGGTTAGTTTCTCAAGTGAGTTAACTGAGTAAAGTTAATACAATAACAAAATTGCTCCCCAGCCCTTCCTGAGGCACGGGGTGAGGTGCACCTCTGGGCAACACCTGGAATCCCAGGTCAGCTGGACCCCGGTAGAGCTCAAAGCCTGACGAGCCCAGGAAGCCTGACATCTCTCCTGAGCAAAAGCCCCTAGCCTTGGGGCACTGCCCCCCTCCCCAAGCAGGTGAGGGGGGCGCTGCAGTGGGAGGCAGGCAGAGAGCAGAGCTGGGACACGGTGGGAATGCTTAAGCAGGGTCACCAAAGCCACAGAGACCTCAATCTGTCCAAGCTGGCACTGCAGAGCCGGAGGATCGGCGCCACGGGAAGAGATTTCACATTAGCCCTGACAACACCGCCTCGGCTCTGTGGTGACATTGGCCAGGGTCGTTTCTGAGGGGCGTGCGAGCTTCCGTTGGAGGCGAGCTGGAGCTCAGGCCAGCTGCTCTGAGCCTCCAAGGGATCGCTGAGCCTGCCCCCTCCCTATGGCTGCTCCTTTGGAATGTACTCATCTCACAACCAAGGCAGAGTCACAAGTCACTTCTGACACTGCCGACTGGAAGCTGGGTCCCTGGGCCACAGGAATGGGGGCAGGTCCCCTGGGCTGGGCAGAACAGGGAAGGGAGGCGGCTCCTTGCCTTCAGCCCTCAGATTCCTTAGGGGCCATTGCTCCACACCCTCACCAGCCTCAGCCCAGTTTAAATAATCACTAAACTTGGCTTTCTACAATTACAGGATTCCAAATACACACAATTACCTGCACAGGGTCCTTTATCATCTTAAAGGGCTCTGGGTTTAAAGAAGCTTTTTTTTTTTGGTGCACATGTGCATAAGTAGAGCCCAGAGGGCCTCTCGGCTGACTGGGTCCCCAGCCCCCCGAGCTGAGGAAGCTTCGCAAGGCCGGCTGCTACAAAGCGCCGAGCTTGGCTGCATAGATTTTAATGAGAGCGTCAGGCAGAGCTGTGCTGTTGCTCTCCGGGACTTGCAGATCATTACCAAACCAGCTGTAGGATGAGAACACAGCACATCGAAAACCCTAGGAGGTCACTGAGCTAATGATCTAATCCTACCTTCCGCAGGCAGTGCCCCTCCCCACCTCCTCCTGCCCCCAGTCCTCTTCCACGGCAAGCTCTGTCCATTCCAGAAGCCAGGCCAACACCGCCCCCTTCAAGGTCAGAGCAGGATGATAGGAGCACAGTGCTGGCTCCCCCTTTTCCAGAAAGGAGGGGGATGGGGGTGATTCAGCCAAAGCCATTAGGCCCAAACCCTGGCCTGGCCTAGCCAGGCCCCAGGACTCCTATTTGGGAGAACCGCTGCCCTGGCCACTGCTGGGCGACAGCTGGCGGGCACCTTCACAGCCATTTTAGAGCTCTGAAGAAAGCACCTTCAGCTTCTGGAGCACATTGTGGGAGGCAGGGCAGGGGTGCACACGGTCTGGCTCTCTCTGTGCCGGGCCTGGTGCCTGCCCTCTGCCCAAGACGCCCTATCTGGGGAGACAAGCGGGCACACTGGCCTTTTAATGGCTCCGTCCCCATGACTGCATGTTCTCCTCGAGCTGGAGGGGCTGATGAGGGCTTTGGCAATTACTAGAACCATGTGCTGTGCTGGGGGGAGACAGATCCTGTTTGTCTTTGTTTCAGGGCTCGGAGAGCTGGAGAAGCCAGGAAAAGCCGGTTTCAGCCTAAGAGGCTACACAACAGAAGAGAAGAAACCTCACTGCTGGCCAAAGCTGACCAGCTTTTTTTTTTTCTCAAGAATAGCACCTGTGTATTAGCTTGGGGAAAGAGGGAGGAGGGAGGGAGGGAACATCATGGTACAGTGAGGAGGGGAGCTGGAAACAGGACCCAGAGTCGTCCTGCCTCTCAGCCCTCCTCACGGCTGCCAGGCCTCCCCCACCACCTCGCCAGGCGGCTACCTGCGGCCGCTGCCAGCCCGAGGGACTGAAGTTTCTACAGCTGGCAGGACCTATGCTTAAACTGGGGAAACAAACGGGGGAGGAGACGCAGAGGAACTGAAAGCAGCACCTGTCACATGCCTACCCTCCTCCTCCTCTCACTACTCTGGTCCCCCAAAAGGGCAGCTCTCAAGGCCAGGTGCCGGGCTGGTGACAGGAAACGGGGGGCAAACGACGACAAGCGTGGCCACGAGGGTCTGAGCAGCACTGACAGGCCTGGCGCAGGCCCTGCGTCCTTTTGCTGGGACTCCCCTCTTCGGGGAGGTCTGGAGCAGCACAGAGCCTGCAATCTAGCAGGTGCCCACGATTTGGTCCCATAAAGTACAGGGGACTCGGAATCAGGAACTCCGGACTCAAGCTCTGTCCCCATCCAATGGTGTGACCGTGAGCCAAGTCACTTCCCATCTCCAGGCTTCAGCGTCATTCAACCCAAAGACTTCCGTCTTCTTCCAGTCCTGCAGCTGCGAGTCTCTGCTTGGCTCCTAACCGCAGCAGAGGCTCAGATCCCTGGGTGTCAGGGCTAGTTTGGTCATGGCTTCTAGAGGTTAGAATCGGGCTGTGGTACTTGGAGGCACCTGGTGGCAAGGGAGGGGTATTTGAGGGACACAGGAACAGCACATTCCGAGAAGGAAGCCTGGGAGGGAGGCAGCCACCCCTGCTTTCAGAAAGGCACTGTTTCTGAGCAGAGAGGGGTGAGACATTTCTTTAGAGGCTTGATGGCTCCTGGAATAAAGGGCATCTAGACACAGAGATGGCTTAGAAAAAGGCAGCCTCACCCTGCGGATGAGGACAGAGGGGTGAGGCACTGGGCCTGCAGCTGCTCCACCCTCTTGGTGCACAGGAAAGGGGCCAGCAGGCTGCAGGACCAGAAGATGGCTGGCACTACGCAAAGCAGCTGAGGGCAAGGGTTCTGGAAGACTACAGAAAATGGCTCCTGGGGGAAGACACCAACTCCAATTTAAACCCAATCAAAGGAGTGTGCTTGGGGTATTCCCTTCTCTTCAGTCGGCAACAGTCACTTGAAGGGAACAGGGACCATCCCAGCTACAGAACCTCAGCAGCCCCATGGGGCCTGACCTTTGGGAGNACAGAAAATGGCTCCTGGGGGAAGACACCAACTCCAATTTAAACCCAATCAAAGGAGTGTGCTTGGGGTATTCCCTTCTCTTCAGTCGGCAACAGTCACTTGAAGGGAACAGGGACCATCCCAGCTACAGAACCTCAGCAGCCCCATGGGGCCTGACCTTTGGGAGACGGGAAATACATGGTGATTTGGAGGAAGCACTTGGGATATATCTTTGGTTGCTTCAGGGAAGGCTCTGGCCCTTGAAATTCTTTTTTTCCTCCCTTTTCTTCCCCTTGGAACTGTTGGGGTAGGTATCAAAGAAGGCAGGTAGGAAAGAAAGAAAAAGGAAGTAGGCGGCAGGCAAAAGAGTTAATCCGACCATTCGTCTTCATCAAACTCAGAGGAGTCGTCTTCCGAGTCGCTGTACTCCACAGCAATTCGACGAGACAGGATGGTGGCCACGTCGTTGCCTACAACATCCCGCTTCTCTTGTTCCCGCTGCTCCTCAACCCTGCGCAGCTGAAAGCCTGGTGGGAGAGAGAGAGAGAAGGGTTAAGAAGGCGAGTCAGTCTCTGAATCCATCCAGGACTGAGGAAGAGGGAGTGGCCCCTGGTGGAGGTGGGTACTGAAAAGGACAGCTAAAAAGAAGGATGCTGGAGGAGAGCAAAGAGGGAAAGGGGGAAGCTGACGAGAAGTCAGACAGGCTTTATGACGCTGTGGTCCCAGCGCGACAACAGTGTCTGAAGGGAGCCTGCCATTCTTGCAGGCTCCCACGCTCTCAGGCTGGTGAGGATGGTACTTCTCACAAGGCTTTGAGTGAGGAGTGGCTGCCATACCCCATCTAGCAGGCACTCAGTCTGCCAAAGTCATCGATTTTCAGGGGGTTGAGCTGCCTGAGGTTGTCTCCTCTAGACAACCCTTCAGTTCACTGAGGATCAAACAGAAGAAACCACTCTAGCCTCCTGGGACCAGAACCAGCCTCTGACAGAGAATAAATGCTCCACAACGGGAAGACGATGATGAGGGAGGGGAGGAAGGCAGGGTAGAGGAAAGAGACATGGAGACAGGAGGGAAAACGGAGGAAGGAGGGAGGTGGGAAGCTGGGAGAGAGGAGCGGAGAAGCATAGGAAAGGCAAAACAGTGAAGGACAGGGAGCGTCTGAGTCCAGATGAGGAAGTACCTTCCAAGACAGTAATTCTTGGTTTTCTCTGGGGGGCAGAGAATGAACACAAGAACACACAAAGCATATATTTCCAAGCAGTTTGAAGATCCTAGGTTAAGAAGCCTTTAGTTTAAACCAAGGTGGAAAGAAATATAAACCTCTGCATTTTGGGAGTGAAGCTTTTCTTCAGACTGATCTGAGGTCTGAAGTCCTAATCTCTCTCCACCCAGCAAAAACCACTTGCCTGGAAGGGCACAGGGCCCCCCATCCGCCCTCCAGTCAGTCATCCCAGCAGCCCGGACAAGGCGCCATGATCCTGGACCCACCACTGGGGGTTTACCTTGACGGATGGCTGAAAGCAAGTCGCTGCGGGCATCACTCACAGGAGGCAAGGAGGACTTGGGCTTGGTGGTGTCAGAAAGTGGCGGAGGAGGTGCAGCCGGCTGGCCATCTGCACCACTGAAAGGGGGCGGTGGGGGCCCTGGAGGAGGGGGT
>SJYA01000204.1:50700-147226 GCA_006410615.1 Neotragus moschatus
GGAGGGGGTGGGGGCGGGGGCGGAGGTGCGCCTCCTGTTGGCTGGGACAAGGGAGGTGGTGGCAGAGTCGAGTAGTCAACTGCCGGCGGTGGGGGAGGAGGTGGAGGGGCAGCAAAATCGGGGTGAGGTGGGAAAGATGGGGGTGAAGGTGGTGGTGGGGTCGCTGGAGACCCAAATCCTCCAGGCGGGGGTGGGGGTGGAGTGTTTATCATCGGAGGTGGAGGCGGAGGGGCAGGTGGTGGAGCAAACCCCGGTTTGGGGCCTGGTGCAGAGCCCAGAGGAGGAGCTGGTGGTGGGTGGCTTGGGCTGACCACACTGGACCTTTTGAGTCCAGCTACGCCAGCCCCTCTTTGGTTACTGTCTGCCGGGTAGCTGAAAGGACAAAGAAAAAAGACCCACTATCACTCTCAGGATGCAAACACTCCCCTTTATGTTAAGTTTATTGATTACTCTAGGTTCATTCTGGTTGACAGTATAATTTCATTTTGGCTCAAACAGAAAGAACAACCTGGGGATGGTCAGAAATCCCCAGACTTGAAATGGGCAGCTTTGTAAGATAATGAGCTTCCCGTCAGCAGAGGAATTGAAGCAGAAATTGAAAAATACCGCCTGAAAAAAAGTGGACTTAGGAGTTCTCTTACAGGTAAGGCTGGCCAAGACCATCTCTTAGGTCCCCCTCAAACCTTTCAGCTCTTCAAGGGAAGGCACCCAACTGAGTCCTCCTCTAAGAGGAAGGGTTAGCTCAATCTTTGAGCCAGGACCAATAAGCCATGTAAGAACAAACCGAAATAAAAATTCAAACACCACCACCCACCAGGCTCCATTCCATAGGCTGTTAACATTCACCAGATCTTCTGAGGGCAGGAAACCCAAGCCAAGCTAGGAAAACCTGACCGGGGTACAGATTCAGGTGAAAGCACCTTCAGTGCTCCTGTGGAAAAACCTAAGAGAGAACGAGGGCCTGAGGGTCAGCAGAGACGGGAAATGAATGTGCTGCCAGACTTGACCCAAGCTGAGGGAGCATTAAGGCTCGCCTCTCCTGGGTCAGGCCTGCTTGCCTGCGGCGGCGAGGTCTCAGGCCACGTGTGAGGCTGAAGGGCCTCTTCTCCACCTTTGTGTCTGTCCTACACTAATAGCTACTCCTTAGGAAAGCATACATCTTGGAATTTTCCACAGACCTTGGAGCCTCACTGTATCCGACGCGGCAACCAGCAGGAAGTGATTTGGGAGGCAGAAGGAGGTTTGGGATTAATGGTTTCAGACGCCAGGAATGGGGCGGGGGGTGGGGTGACAGTGCGGCTACAAGTCTCCATCGGAAGGGGCCTCAGCATCCAGTCTCCAATTAAACAGTGTCCAAGGAGACAAATGTACCTTTCAAAGCTCTCACTTGTTAGGCATCAGAAAGAAAAGTAACTATTTTTCCTCAGGAAACACTGAAATCTAACGCTCCTCAGATCCCTCCCCTTTCCAGCCATGACATGCTAACTCTTCCTGTTTACACCTCTGCCAGGGACACTGACAAATATCAAAATGGTCAGATCCTGTCATCTCTTTCTCCTTTGTTTCATTCTTTCTGGAGATTCTAGCCACAGTGAAATGGAGCAGAGGCAACAGGAGAAAAAGGCAACTATTTACTAGGTTCCTAGACAACTCCGGAGAAAGGATATTCAGTATTTTATGGACAGCAGCAGATTATACCACTTTATTTCACGTTGAGTCAGAGCTAAGCAAAAAAACAAGAGAGAAGCTGGTGACTTCTCTCTGTTCAGGTGTAGCCAGTAGTTAAGAACACAGGCTCTGGAGTCAAACTGGCCTGCTTTCCAATCGTGAGTCTGCTTCTTACTGGCGGTGTGATCTTAGGTGAGTTCACTGACCTCTGTGCTTCACTGTGTACTCTTCTGTGAAATGGGTGGCTATCTCAAGAGGACTCTTGTGGAGGTTAAGTAACATATACAGTGTCTAGTATAATGCCTGGTACCTTACAGACAATAAGTATCCATTATTTCTATTATTCTGATTCACTTACCTGGAGTTACTTTAGTGGTCCTGGCCTGGATTTGGAACTTCTACTTTGTTCTTGAGTGTTTAACCACCCAGAGTAAATAGAAGAGATGCCACTATTTACCTGAATTCTGCTGGCGGGGGAGGCAAGTTGTCCTCAGAGAAGGAAGGAGAAGGTGGAGAAATGGAGTCTGACTGTGGTGGTGGTGGGTAGTTGCCTGCATCCACGTTCTCAACAGAGCCAATGCTGCCATTCTGGTACACCAAGGTGGGTGGACACCTGATAATGAACCCAATGCCAAAATTGTTATTTAAAGCCTGAGTGATACTCTCCTGCTTTCCTAAAAGAGCCCACAAAAAATGCATTTGACTGCTAAATATCTCCCAGATATTTCTACTCCCCTAAGTTGCTGTAGTTGTAATTATTTTATTTTTTAAATTTAACGGCGTATAGTTGATTTACAATGCTGTGTTAGTTTCAGGTGTACAGTAAAATGAATCAGTTACACACACACACACACTCACACACACACACACACACACACACACACACACTCACTCTTTTTTAGATTCTTTTCCCAGATAGGTCATTATGGAGCACTGAGTAGAGTTCCCCGTGTTATACAGCAGGTCCTCACTGGTTCTCTATTTTATGCATAGTAGTGGGTATATGTCAGTCTCACTCTCCCAATCTACTCCTCCACTCTCCCAGATATTTCTGTTGGATTGTCTGTAAAAATGGGACTCAACCCAGCTTATCAAAATCATGCTGTTCCTTTCCTCGTGCTGGCCTTGTCACACCCAGCAGTTCTTTGAAATTCTTTCCCAAATGTTAGAAGCAGCCCAGACCCAAATCCCAAAGTCTGTCTTGCAGCAAAGGGCAAAGCCAGGCCCCAAGGCTAGTGAGCTGCAAACACGTGACTGGCACTCAGCCTGGTTTTGAGATCGGCAAGCCTCTGGAGTGCTCAAAGGCCAAGGAGGCATTTGACTGCAAAACCAAGTTGAGGATAAATGCAAGTTGCTATGTGGTAGTTGGATGTGGTCTCTTATCTCACAAACCAAGCTGCTGATTCAACTGGGGTCCTAGGGCTGGCCTCATGAACACCTGTCTCTCGTAGCACTGGGCCGTGGGCGAATTCACTCTGGGTGAACAGCAACAAACTTCCACACAAGTAGGAACACACCAGGCAGCAGCTAACAAAGTGTGGCCTGTCCCACTCCACCCTGCCCTTCTTTCCACCACTGCTGGGTTATAAGGAACTCATCTAAAGTAGACCCCAGGGAGAACAGAGTTGGAGGAAACTAACTAAATCAAATGATGCTCTGACATAGAAAATCCCCAAGGCCTGCAGCCCTGTAGACCTGGCACATCTCTTTACAGGTTCACCACATAGAACAGCCTTGCAGCCTGATCCCAAACCTCTCGGACAACAGAATCAATACACACACACACACACACACACACACACACACACACACACACATGTAATAGCTGGTTGGCATTCTGAACACACAAGCTGCTGGTCTTAAAAGTCACTGAGCCTTCCTATGACAAGGGCCTGTCTGAACAGGATGAGATCATGGAACAAAATGGCCCCTTTTTATTGGGAGGTGAAGGTAACAGAGGTACCCTGAGGGCTGATTCTCCTGTAGAAAGGTTCATTTTTTCCCTCTCACCATCTTCATCACTCTTTAAAACAAAAATCTTAATCTAGGAAGAACAAGTGTCAGAAGTGTCAAGATTTCTAAAAGTCAAGAATTTCATGGTAGAATTATTCCTAAAAGCAAGAACAGCTCAACTCTTTCCTTTTATCATTCCTAGACACCCAGCATGGGCTGGCATGGTTCTCCGACAGCCAGGATGCAAGGTATTTAGGGGAAAAACCAGGGCAACATTTATGCTAGGCAATCTCAGCGACTTGGCTTTGAATGTCACATAGGTCGGACACCAGGATAAGCATCAAACCAAGCTTTAAAACCATTTTCCCCCCTTTTAAACCTCTAGTGTGATTTGGTATTGGGAAACGGGGTCAGACTGACATCTACTATTTCTCCACAGAGATATATAGCCTCAGCACTGGCTGCACGGCCTTTCCCACAGTCTCTGAGGTCTGCTTTCAGTCCCTTGGCCAGCCTCTCTCCTGAGACTGACAAAGGCTGACTGAAAAGTTGCTTTGGTGATGTGCACAAATTCTCTGCCTGGCCTTCCCTACTCCCATGAAATGTCTGGTTCTTAGTCACGACCTTCGAATCAACACTCTGAGGGCAAAGGACTCCTAAGACCACTTTTCTTCCCTTTCTAGTCTCTCCTTTGAGGCCCTCAGACACTGTAAGGGCATCAGAAGCCATGGGCTTTATTTTCCAGACCACTCTGGTCACCTTATTTAAACTGCTCAGCCTCTAGATTTTTTTTCTTGTTTTTAGCCAATTTTAATCACCAGATGAAGGTACTTTAAAGTAGCTGATTAGCAGTGGTACTGATTTAAGCCACACAGCCAGACTTCAGGGGTATGAAAGGTGTCACACCAGAGCTGTCAGACTGCTGCCCCCAGTTGCCCAGACCCTTCAAAGAATGCTACCAAGAGGACAAAAGGAGCACCTACCGAGAAGGCTTTTCTTTGGATTCCACAAATTCTTGACCCATCTTCATTTTCTCCCACTCTTCCTTACGTGTCTTGATTTTACGTGGGTTTACATTTCCTCGATTTGGATTATCTTTCTTTTCTTTCTATAATGAAAAGAAACAGAAAAGCTTAATAAACATTTCCCCAAATTCTTCATTAAAATTCCACCCACCTTCATGGATATACACCCTAGAGATAATCTGCCTAGACAATATACAGTAACCACAGAACTTACAAAATTGCTGGGTTTAGAGAGACCTAGAGGTCATCTAATACAAAGCATCTCCTGGGCTCAAACACATTTCTTCAGTCACATACTCAAATACCTGTAGCAATGGAAATCTACCATCTTTCTGGGTAATTCATTCACGTTTTTGAGCAACTCTAACTCGTAGGAAGTTAATAAATAGTTATTTATTATTCGTTACGCCACAAAGGTCAGTCAAGAGAGAAGAGAAATAATGACAGCCATAGATATCTGGGACAGATATAAGGAAATAGACAAACCCAAACAACTGATGGACTCTTCACCTTGTGCAGCTGTACTAGCCCCTGGTGCTCTCTTAGGCCTCCCAGCAGCCATGCTAATGGGATTGTGAGGTTGCAACTGCTAGGTCATATGCTTACACACATCACTGGGAGTCTAAGGGGAGGGGAGCACCTCTACCAAAACTAGGCCTATGCCCCCACCCCCACCCCGCCCAACCAGTAGTCAAGGTGTTAAACCGCTCCCATTGCAAATCAAACACTGTAGAGCCTTGTGCTGATCTCCAAGAAATGAGCTGCAAACCTGGCGCAGAAGGGACTAGCCTAGCTCGAGTGTCCAGCAGAGTCAGGTGCAAATTGCAAGAGAAATAAATGGTGAATAGAAAAGTCAGTTTCTAAAGCTCAGCCTGAATATACTCAATTGTTAATAGCACTGGGGGGAACAAACACATTTTTGGTGTGATTTATACTTTCATCTTGGTTGTGCTTGGAGTGGACACATTTTTTTAAGAGTCTCACCTGGCATCCAAGCAAGCAGCCATTTAGAATGATCACTTCCCATAAGACTGGCTTCCTTTTTATCCCCCTCCACAATCGTGCCTACTGATGTGTAGAACAGAAGCCCCTTCCCCTCACCCTATGCTTCCTCTTCTCTTTCATGATATCCTTGGTGTCCTGAAGCATCTTCTCCTTCCAAAGATCAAAGAAGTACGAAGGGTCTGTGTAGAATTTGAGTGCCTCTTTCCCATCGTCCCTGGGATAGAAATGAAGACACGTAGCTGTCAGTAGACAAATGCGCTCCCAATCAAATCCAGTATTCCAAACACCTATCAGTTAGCAGTTTTTACACTGAGGAATCAAGAAGTCATTCAAATCAACTGCATATTTCCTCCTCTATACCAGCGTTCCAAAGCCCCTGAATGGCATGGCACCTCTTACTTATTTAGCTTTTTAAGAGCCTTAGCCTTACTTTCAATTCCTGGTGGAGGAATCTGCATGGTTAGGGCAAGAATGGTTTACAGCAGCAGGGATCCTGCTTATGTCTAATGATCTCCAGGGCCGCAGACATCTCCCCTAGGACACTCTGATATCTTGGCACATCAGATGGGATTTCTGCCACTGACTCCCCTACCACCATCAATTGCCCAGGACTCTCCAGCAAGCATGAATGGCCTTCTACCCACCCAAAACCTGTGTACACATGCATAGCCTCACATGTGTACAGATGTATGCATATACACACATGAATGTGTATCGTGTGTAGCTGTCATTCCTCTGTAAATATAGGCAACCACAGCACTTCACCTACTAGAAGAGCTCAGCATCCGCCCCCCCCACCCCCAACCACAAGGGGGCCCCAGTGAGAAAAGACAGCCAACTGTTCTATGACCACAAGATTTAATTACCATCTCTTAGAAGCTGTGACAGAAGAACAGGGTGAGCTGATGAGTTGTCAGTATATAGGTCATCCGCCAGATTCAACGACCCTGGCTGGAATCCTGAACTTTGGCATGGCTTAGTCTCTCCCCTTTTTCAGAAAGCATGCATTTAGGGATGGATAGTTATTTTAATACTATCCTGAACTAAAACGAATTGGAAAGGTAATTCTTTTCTGACCTCCAATCCTATCACAATACACAGAAACCAGTTCCAATCAAGCACTAATGATTTTTATATTAAATCTTGTTCTGAGTTAGCCACATCACTCATTTCTGTTAGGCTAAATCCAGAAAACTGAGAAGAGAATGTTAAAAAGGAAAATACCCTACATTAGCTGAAAAATATACTTGTCTTACCATACTCCGTTCGATATTATCAAGTGTGTAATCCCTTCCTCTCCTACAAACCCTCTGCCCAGATCCAACCAGACTCAATGATGGAGGCTGCAGAGTCAGAGCTCTGCCCTGCTACGTTAGCTGGCCCCTTTGAGAGCCAAGGGGCAGACATAATTTCACACGGTAATAACAAAGGATAGGTGCCACGTGCTTTCTCTGCATCTGTGTGAGAAGTGGCCATGTTCCTACTCTGGCTCTCTGGATCAGGTGGGTGTCCTTGAATTTCACACACACACACATTCTACTTTGCAGTACACCCATGTCTCACAGAAGACGTCTGCCTCCAGCTATCTGTAATTACTTTTACCTGTTCCAAAGATATTTATGGATGAGAGCAAGATAAATATTCGTTTTCTGTCCCTGCTTGGAAGTTTTTTACATGGTAACACTACCAGACCAGACCACTAGAGGGGAGGGGCTTTAAGCTGTCTATAAGGCTACCTTTTTCAAGTCCAGCCATAGCACTGTAGGTCCTTTCACAGGGGAATGTTGAAAGGATGTTCAAACCAAAGTGAACGACACTCATTTGGAAGAATGCCAATTACTCCTTAGGCTCTGGAAGGACCCTCAGGGCCCAGAGAAGCCAGTCCACAAGGCTGGCCCCACTAACACGCCCAAACATCTGGTAATCTAGTGGTTTCAGAGTAAGTGGGAGCCTTGCTAAAATGTTGCCCCTGGGATGCAAGCTATAGGACTGCCTTGTAACAAAGTCCTTTTGGTTCTATAATAACTAAATTCCTTGGATGGAGTCCAAGATGGACTTGACTCATACCAAACTAAACTCTGCAGCATAAATGCTATAGCAAACTTTCAATATTATATATTATATTCACTCATATATGAGTTTCAGAAACCAAACAATAATAAGTGACACCTGTTTATATGGTAAATGTTAGCTTCTTCCACCACAAGCAACTCTGGGGTAGATAGTTCGCTTTTTGATATAATCCTCTGATGTTCACAACATCTTCGAAATGACAATACAGTGTTGTTAGCCACAGGCTGAAGAGGGGAGAAGCTAGCCAGGTTACCTGTAAGGGGTAAGATTGTTGAGAGGTGGAGGAGTATCACAGGTGTTGTAGGTTTCCAAAACAGGTATGGGGAGAGAGTTTCTGTCAAAGAGCTTCTGGTCTTGAACAGTGGAGCTTCTGAAGGCCTTTCGGGTGTTGATTCCTTGTAGTGATACTGAAAGAAGATGGAAGGCATTAGAAAATGGACGACAGGCTATCTGAGCAAACACTGAGTCACACCAGCCAGAGAGGCCTCAGCTGCTGCATTTCTTGGCTGCGGCTGTCTGCAGCCAGGTTTTTTTTTTTCTTCTCCCCCTCTGGGGAAGCCCCACAAGGCTGTCAGCGGCCCAGCCGTTTCATGACTGAACAAAATGAGGCAACACAAAGGTTTACTATGTGGCCAGACCTAGCAGGCCCCTCCTTAGGAGGACTGAATCTCCCAAGTACTTTTATGGTAGCAAAACACGACTGGGGGGGAAGGAGAATTTGAGAAAGAAGGGATTGGGGAAATGGGAGAAAGGGAGTGCGTGGAGGTGTGGTAGAGATGAAAAGGTTTCTTCACATCACCCAGGTTTGTGTCATTTCAAAGAACTCCACAGGTCTCTGTGATTTCTCCCCTCACTTTTTTATAAATCAGGGGAAAAAATTCTAAGCAACTGCTCAGCAGAGCCTGCAAATGCTGAGCTCAGCTTCCTTACCTTCTTCTTCCTTGGGATCCAGCTGAGTGACTTTAACTTGTAGGCGGTCGACCCTCTCAGCAAGGGAGCTTACCCGAGAGGCAAAAGTATTTGCCTGAGTAAAGAGCTCTCCAAAAATGTCCTCGGCATATTTACCTGAGAGAGCAAAGAACCAAGTCACTAGTGCATAAAAGTGACAAAAATGGTCAGAAAAACTGGCTACTAAAGACTGTACTCCCCACCACCCAAACACACAGGGACCCCGCCTCTCTCAGATGGTTCAGGCTACAGGAAGAGCTTGCTCTTGGAGACAGAGATATACCCCCCAGAGCCTGGGCAGCCCACCGTGTGCTCTGTAGCTAAGAGTCTTCTTGGCAAACTGAGCTGTCACGAGCTCAAAACAAGTTGAATAAAATCAGAAGGTGTAATACAAAGAAACATCCTAGAAGAGTGGACAGTATGTCTACACATTTGCCTATAGCCCTTAGCTGTTTGCTGTTCTGTAAAAGTACCCTCTGAAAGTGGTTCTAGAAAACAAATTGTGAATTAGTTAAGTGTTTACAATTAACATAGAAAATAAGAAGTTACATCCTCAATGGAGCCCCCAAAATACGTTGAACAACCATGATGAGATGTGGTATCTGTGAGAGGCCTTGAACTCCTAGTAGAGACTAACAACTTCTAAAGGGTAAAAAGGTAATTTTATGATTCATAAGCTATAATTTTGAAAGTCTTTGCTTTAGGTTATAATCCTTCAAATCTACAACTCAGGGAACAAGTGGAAAGCTGAAACATTCAAGCTCTCCCTGAAAAACAACATACCAGTGGTCTCATTCCACAATGTCTTGTTTTTTAGAAAAAGAGCTCCGTACTTTCAACCCTGGAATGCAAGGAGAATCTGCAGCCAAAGAAACGTAACAGCAATCTGACACTACCTCCATACTGTCATTCCAAGCCACAAAGCACATTCTTGCTAGGAATTGAAAAGTGGTGCATACGAATAAATATACCATCTGAGTGTGTTACTTGCAAGGTGAAGGCAGGCATAAGTGACTGTGCCCAGCCAACAGATCATTTCTTTGAGAATTATTTAAAGCAGATCTGATTTTTAGCTTCTAAACTACATTTATGCTTAGTCCACACCTGAGGGGGAAAAAATTAGTTCAAAAGGCCAAAACCTCATCTTGAGGGTGAACTGCAGCTCACTCACATTCCCGGTGTAACCTGAAGAGTAAGCATAAGACCAATCAACACCATATTCTGTACTGCTAGTAGATTTAGTCAGTAAGGAGTTTCTAATCAAGGAAGAAGCAAGTCTTTGCATGCTGAATGGTTCTGTGATCTAAACAACCATGGGAAGCTCCTGAGCTCAAAGGACTCAAACTGGCTAACAAACTGCATCTCCACTGTGCAGGTTGAAGATTCCTATCTGATCCCTGTCCATAAAACAGCTAAGTTCCTATAAGAACCATACTGTATTAACTCACAGATACAGAGAACAAACTAGGGGGGAGAGGGAAGAGAAAAGGGATGAGATGGGCTAGGGGATTAAGAGGCACAAACTACTAGGTATAAAATAAGCTATAAGGATATATTATAGAGCACAGGAAATATAGCCAATATTTTATAATAACTATAAATGGAATATAACCTTTGAAAACTGTGAACTACTACTATGTTGCACAACTGACACATATAATATTGTAAATCAACTATATTCAAAAAAAAACAAAAACCATACTGTATCATGCTTGCCTAGGTAATGAAAAACTGACTGAGAAACACAACACTAGTATGGAAAATAATAAAGGCTCAAAAATATCTGGCAACCAACCAACTGTTCTGGAGGAAAAGAAAACCCCAAGTCAACTCACCCTTAGATCACCAAGAGAGAGTACCCAGGGCTTCCCGTGCTCCTCAGTGAAAGGAGCAGTGACAGCAGGAGCAGAGCTCCTGTGATTTAAGATAAAAATCATACAAAGAACTCCATACACAGAAATGGTGACGCTGAGAATGCTACTTGAAGGGACAGTGAGGCGGCGTAAAGGCTTCTCATTGTCAAGTTACATCAGGACTTAAGCATACTTAGAACTCCAGGTAAGACATGGAAGAAACAGTAGTCTTCAAACCAGAAAGTCTGAATTTAAGTCTCAGTTCTTTATCTCTATCCTTGNGAAATGGTGACGCTGAGAATGCTACTTGAAGGGACAGTGAGGCGGCGTAAAGGCTTCTCATTGTCAAGTTACATCAGGACTTAAGCATACTTAGAACTCCAGGTAAGACATGGAAGAAACAGTAGTCTTCAAACCAGAAAGTCTGAATTTAAGTCTCAGTTCTTTATCTCTATCCTTGTCTTACTGACTCTTCACCAAGTCAAACTCTCAGCCTCAGTTTCATCATCTGTGAAATGGGGACAACTGTATCTATCTTACCAAGTTGTCATAGGACTAAATAAGCCCAAAACGTAAAGTTATATAATGAGATTCTTCCTTATACTGATGATTTTTAAGAGTATCAAATCTCAGTACCTTAAGACTTATGCTTGAAAATGAAACTGAAATTCACTCAGTTGTGTCCAACTGTGGAGTTGACTCCACAGTCCATGGAATTCTCCAGGCCAGAATACTGGAGCGGGTAGCCCTTCCCTTCTCCAGGGGATCTTCCAATTTAAAATATAATTCCAGTTGGTAATGTGATAGCCCTGCTCTATAAGTACTAAAAAGTACTCCAACCTCTGAAAACAGGAGTGTGATACTTACATATCTTGTCCAGAGTTAATTTCACTCATTCAGATTACCAAGACAGATCCACTATCAAATCAGGACATTCATAATAGACATCTACCTCATTCTTCAAAAGATACCTTAGCAGTAGAATTTCTCAAACGAAAACAAATCTTCTTAATGACCCAAGAGGAGGTTCCATTCTCCTAGGTGGTCAGAACACCGATTCAGAAGTGCTGGTTGGCTGCACATTTTCTAAGACATGGCAACCTAATACGTGAAACGCCAATCTCACTGCCCTGAGGGAAAATAAGAACTCTGGATATGCTATCAGGGAGCAATCCATGGCTGTGAAATTTTTAGTTTTGTGCTTCACGCATTCCATAATCAGACTTTCCCTACTAGACCAAACACTTCCGGCTAGAGTATATAATACATGAGGTCAAGGTCATGAGCCTGAAGTACACAAGAGCCCATTTCTGCACCCCTCTCTGCTAGATGTAACCCTAGTCATTTTCCAAGGTTCAGTTCATATGTAACCTCTTTTATGAAGCTTTTCTTGACTCTCCCTATTCCTGCTATGTTTCCACTCCCCATAGGAAATATTCCTTCTTTCCCTGTATTCTCTGTTCACCAACAGCATGGAAGAGTAGGAAGAATAGAAGCACGAATCATTTAACAAATATTTACTGAGCTCCTACTGGGTGCTGGGTACTATACAAGATAGACACTGGGGTTCAAGGAAACGACACATGATTTCCTGCCTTCAAAACACTTTTAGTTTAGTATAGGAGATACAGATAATTTTTAATATAATGTGGCAGGTAATATAATACAGGCAAGTAATAGGATCTCAGAGGAGTACTCAGTCCAATCTGGAGGAGAAGATCCCTGACTCCACTACAAAGATGGCAAGGGCTCTCTAGCAGTGGGAACAAAGGTGCCGTGTGAAAGTGTGAAGAGTATTATGGTCTGTCTCAGAAGCTATGAGTAGTTGGCAATTCATCTTTTCTTCCTTCTTTCTCCTCCCTTCTTTTTTTCCCTTTTTAATTTTAAAAGAATCTCTTTAAAAGACTGTAAAATGGGAGAAGATGGATTGCAGAAAATGAGGCTGAAAAGAAAGGTAGGTCTTAAAGTCTTGAATGCCAAGCAAAGGAATTTAAAATTAAATAATTCCATAGTGAGGAAGACGGGAGATAAAAATACATAGCTAACATTTATGCTCTTATTTTAAAAACATTTTTTAAATTGCGAAAGTTAACACAGACTTAACTTTTTAAAATTCAAACAATTCAGAATTATGAAAGTAAAAAGTCAGATTTTAGTTTTGGGCAGACCACTCTGGCAAGGGTATATAAGTTTAAGATTTAGAAGATTTTACACAATTTTTAGGTTTATAGATTTAAAGAGGTTGATCAGAGAAAGGGAGGCCAGAGGTGGGCTAAGAATTGTTTGGTGAGTGTTCAGTTCCGCTGCCCTGGTGGTTCAGCGGTAAAGAATCCACCTACAATGCAGGAGCTGCAGGAGACGTGGTTTCAATCCCTGGGTTAGGAAGATCCCTTGGTGAAGGGCACAGCAACCCACTCCAATATTCCTGCCCAGAGAATCCTTGGGACAGAGGAGCCTGGCAGGCTACAGTCCACAGGGTCGCAATGAGTGAATGACTGAAGAGACTTAGTATAGTGCAGCAAAGGTCTAATACAGGGCAGTCGTGGGAGAGAGAGGGAGCCAGGGGACAAGCTTAGAAATTCTTAGGAAGTCTGACTTTGCCTCTCAGTGGCTACTGTGTCTGCAGGCAAGTTACCTTACTTTTCTGAGCCTTCACTTCTTCACCTGAAAAACGGGAATGCCAAACATCTAACCTCAAAGGATTATTAAGAAGATTAAATTAGATAGTCTATATGTCAAGATCCTATTGAAACCTGGCGTAAAGTAGGCAATCAACAAATATGAGATCTCTTCTCACCTCTCTCATTCTCCCCTTATTTCTTTCTTTCTCCTCTAGTAGGTTATGAGCTCCCAGAAGGCAGAGACCACTTCTTATTATTGCTGTACCCTCTCAGCACCTGGCACATGAAATATGTTCAATGCATGTTTACTGGATGAATAAAGGGTCAACCAGCTCTACGACGTGAGAAAACCTTGTTTCCATAAGCACAGGCCAACCCTGGCCCTCAGATGAACTTCCTCAAGAGAGGAGGGCTGATCACAAGTGGGAGAGTGAGCAATGGCATCCAGCAACACTACGCTGGAAAAACACCTGAGAGAGACCATAACTGCTGCTGAGAGAGGAGAAGACGCATCATTAGCTAGATGTCCTCTGTCCTACAGANGGCCCTCAGATGAACTTCCTCAAGAGAGGAGGGCTGATCACAAGTGGGAGAGTGAGCAATGGCATCCAGCAACACTACGCTGGAAAAACACCTGAGAGAGACCATAACTGCTGCTGAGAGAGGAGAAGACGCATCATTAGCTAGATGTCCTCTGTCCTACAGAGAAGGAACCGCGTGTGGCTGACGCCCACTTGCTTGGCCTTCTTGGGTGACAGAAGCGAAGGGATGCTTTTAAGGCGCAGTGAGGCTCTCTGCGTCTTCACGTGCTTCCCTGTCAGTCGTGCTGCTGTGGCACTGCTGCCAGCAGCCCTTTGTGTGAGACACTGGCAGGGTTTCATTTCTTTCCTGACGCCCCATCCAGGTTTCCCTAAGCCCTGGATCAACTGAGACGGCCTCTGAGCTGGGTGACGGCTTAGGAATCTCAGACCCCATACATCATCTGGTCACAGGCCTCTATCTCCTCAGGCCCCTATTTCCAAGGCAGGGGCTACTACTATCTGGGGTGGCGGGGAAGCTGGGGGATGCAGGCTTTCTTGATATTCCACTGCTTTCACGAAAGGCAGTGATGCGACAGGAGGGTTAAATGTCTGAAATAATTCACACTAAGATGCTTTTGCTAAGGAAGATCACTAAAATGGCATTTTGACAGAGGTTCTTATGGGAGCTAGAATGGCACTGACAAACGGAGAGCCTATCCAAGCATCTGTCTTTCCCATATCTCGGCTCCAAGCAAACAAAATCCGCTCAATTCAGAATGAAATCCAAACCCAAGCATGTACCCCACTGAAGGCGGTCTCATTCATTCTTAGCAATTAAAAAAAAAATTACAGTTGAACTGGCTTTCCCTCAGCTTCAAAACAGACTAGGTTAACCCCCATCTTCCTCCTAGAGAAGAATGGCTCCAGCTACAATCTGTGTCACTGTGTTCACACAGCTTGCAAAACTCCTAATACCCCAGAGACTACAGAAGTAATTTGTACCCTGAACTTAGACCTGGGGGCTTGCAGCACAATTAAATGTGTACCAGGGTAGACAAGTCAGCCAGAATCTCTCTGAATGCGTGTTTGCTTTACTCCTCTTTGTGAAGAAAGGTGGCGGGGGGGAGGGTTGGGTAGACTATTGGTACATTTGAGGCTTCAACAAAGTCAGGCTACATCGAATAGCTTGTGCAATTACAGGCACATTCCCCAACCCAAGATACTGCTCTGTGAACCTCCCACTTTACCCAGAGAATTCTGCTCTGTCATTCCATCTGCAGTTTCTGCTGCAGCCCTTCCTGCCACCCTTCCCACAGATTTCTTTTGAAGCAGGTGGAGGGGGAGGTGGAGGGAACCTAGAGGGTGGTGGTAGATGAAGAAAGGGTTGAGGGGAAGAATCTGTATGAACAGAAGCCTCTCTCTGGGGAGGGGTGAGGGTGGGATAAATTTTCGCACTACCTAGGGAAGGCAGATGGGGGAGAACGAGGAACACGGAGGAGAAGGGGAGGAAATAAAGAGCACCAACGACCCCTGAGGGCAAAGCACAGGCTCTCTGCGGCACTCACTCAGGCTGCCCAGCTGTCGGATGACATTTGCCAGGGTGATGTTGGTCATGCATTCCAGCTCGCTTCTAACGCTAGGCAACGTCTGACGGCACAGGTGCCTTGGCTCGATGTTCCTCGTTACTAACGGCATGGTGGACCTGCTTCAGGCAATGTTCTGAATGATGAAAAACAACCTAAAAAAGAAATAACAGGAAAGTATTACTCAACCACAAATTCCAGGCACACTAAGGCTGTGTGAGTCGTTTTTCCTTTTGTCTTGCTCTGATCTAAACAGCTTTAAAAAATCTTTCCCTCTCTCTCTCTCTTTTTCCCCTGCTTTAAGCCCTCCCCATCACACCCCTCTTTCACAGGTTTGCTATCAGAGCCCTGCTGGATGAGTTTAGAAATTCTGAACTGGTGACTGCTGGCTGAGGGTACACAGGCAGCATAAAAACCTAAAAACCCTAAAATAACAAGTATGCTCCAGTAACGGAAGTCTCTAGAGGCAGGGACGCACAGCCAGAAAACAGCCCATTCAGCAGGTCCTGGATGATACAGATCCTAACCTGGGAGTGTCCACAATCAGAAAAGATCAGATTCCAGATGATCAATTATGAGAATCAAAAAAGAGCTTCTGTCATCTGATAGTCTCCACAATGAAATTACGTTGCCAAGTGAGTCCACTGATCTACATCAGGACATAACTTCTCCAGTTCTTTCCTGATGGAGGACTCTTAACGTACAACTAAATACTGTCAGTATCTATTAAGACTACTAAAGTTCACTCTGTAAATGGACAGAATGAAAGAATACCAAGGAAAGTTTCACATGTTCAATATATCAAACATGATGCCAAGCACACTGTGCTGTAAGATCCCCCAGTCCTTTCTCTTCTACTCATAGCTCCCTTTCTCTCTACCATCCGGTTCAACACACCTGGGCCAAAAGGCTCTTGAGACAGCAGGAAGTGTCTGGAGCAGATCCGGAAACCTTCCAGTTACTGTTTCTTATCCTGTCGGCTAAGCCCCTTTCCCTAGGAAATCCCCCAGCACTTTAGGTTCATGCTGAGCTATTGTTTCAGAGTTAGACTACCAAATTCCTAACTTTACAAGGACAGGAGGAGGTTTTTTATCCAACAAAATGACTATATGACTATAGCCAAGGCACACCGGGCTGGAACTGTTCACCTAACTTGTGAAACTAAAGAAATCTGAAGCAGCCTAAAGGTTTTTGTGCTAGGGAAAATGGCAAGTTAAATGGTAAAGCATAAAGGTAATATACTCAAGTCCCCAAGATTGCAAACACCTCTTAAAACACATATACACACACAAATCCAGAGGTTTACTTACATTGAATCTTAAAACACCAGCTCATCACCAGAAAAGTTGATTGTGAACACGAAATGCTTAAACCAAGCTATACATCATAGAATTAAAAGTGAACCAACATATTGTCTGACCAAAAGAAAAAAAAGCCCTTCAGCTCAAAGAGGGAGTAGAACCCTTTGGAACAGACTGCTCCTTGTTATGGACATTCTGATCTGCTAAGAGTAAAAATAAAACAGGAAGCCAGCAGCTTGGGGAACAAGATTTCCTGTCACCAACAGCAACAGCCCAAGAACCAAGAGAATCAGCTGTTTGCTCCTAACTTTGAACCTCCCTTTAATAGTCACTGTGTGGCAGCTGTGCCTATCTTTGGGGTGCAGAGGTGTTTCCCGAATATTTGTCTACTGTCTAAGGAAATAATTTTCATTCTGTTCCTCAGCTAAGTCCCCTTTGATTCAACAGATTTTCTAATCCAAACTCTGGACTTTCCCTTCCAGTCTAATGAGTCTCCTCTTTTACATAATGTAAAAGGTACTGGGTACTAACATGCAAGCTTCAGTAACTAACTCAAACTGAAAAAGAGTTTAGAACAGAAAAGGAGACAAGGGGTTACAAACAAAAGAAGCTCACAGGGCTCTGCATCCTCTGGATGCCCTCAGATTCCCAAATTTCCAAGCCTGCCAGAAGAACCAGAAATTCAGGGTACAGCCAAAGATGGCTGAAAATAGCCACTATGGCTCCCTCCTTTAGCAATCACTTCAGAACTTGTTCCAGCATCTTAGAGGAGCTGCAGGAGCCAGATCCTCTTGAAATTCTGTGTCAAATGGCTAGTGACAGGGCATTCCAGACACTCTCTTTGGACACCTAATGAAACTGGATTCCAAAAAGCTAGGTAAAGGTCAGATGGGGATGAAGCTGGGGAAGCCACTCATAACACCTTGGTACTTTAGCATTTCTGTTTTCCCAAGTTCCTTGGGTAAGAAGACACAAATGGAGTCAACCCTGTGTCTTCTGGAGGTGGCAGCGGCGGTGGGGGCACGTTTTCAATACCAAGATAGCTAGCTACATCTTGCCAGAACAACCCAGCTCCCACATCAAGCTAGAGTAATAAAAAAAATTACAGTATTCGATATCCATCAAGACAAAAGAATTAGAAAAGTGAATCTGCTACTAAAAAAGTCATTTTACATGTTTCAGAGTCACCAAAGAAAGACAAGAGTCCTTATTAAATGGAATTACCCACATTACTACTCACTTTTCTTCAAAAGAAGTATGGAATTATGCACAATCTGAACCAAAATACTAAGTTGACCAAGAAAAAAATCCTACATTCCAGTGAAGATAAACTTGGAAATGAAGCAAAGACTTCCAAGGCTCTTGACTCAACTCAGCTTTAAGTTGTGGAGTTGAGACATACTTGGGTTAGTGCCCTGAGTCTTGACAACTTACTAGCTATGAGATCTTGGGCAATTTTCCTAGAGACATTAAATAATGTAACATATATAAAATGTCCACTACGGGGCTAAGGAAAAAAGGTACTTTTAGTTCAATAGACCCGAGGCAAATCCTCCTGTAAAGTCAGTTTTATTCATTGACAAATATTTTGAAACACTTTTAACAATGGACATATTATGTAGTAGAACGCAGTGTTCACATAAATTTAAAGATGAAACCCTAGATGTCAATGAAGTTTCTGAGTTCTCTTTCTGGAGACTGCTCCCAGCCCTGCTGTTGGACCTCTTAAGGAACACACATTCTCTCTCCTCTATTCTTTTACAATGGGCTCTTCATCTGAACCACAGAATAGAGAAAAGGATGAGAGTGACTGTTTTATCCATTCTTATCAAGTGTGTAAACAACTAGCACCATTCCAGATGCACTGGAGAGAAGCTGATGCACTATACACAGCGGATGCCTAACGGCATCAGGGCTTAGTATTCTCATGGGAAGCCAGTTGAGAAGAACTCCTCGACCATCAGTCGGCATTTAGTGGAAGATTAGTGGCGCACCGGGTGTTGAGGTAGCACTGGGTGTTGAGGGACCACTAAATTAAGGAAGTGACATGGCTAAATCTGCATTTTCAGACAAATCATTCTAACAGAAGTAGGAAGCTGTATTTGGACAGAAGACTGGAGGTAAGAAGATCAGTTGGGAAACTCTTCCCAGGATGAGAAGGAACAACAGAATGGAGAGGCCCACCACAGCTAGCAAATAAGAACTGAGAAACCACAGACAGGTTGTGGGGGTAAGCCCAATCCTTCAGCCCTATCTGTTCTGTACAGAGTGATAAAATGTATGTCTCTTTATTAAACATTTTATGAGGGAGTTCCTTGGTGGCCTAGTAGTTAGGATTTGGTGCTGTCATTACTGTGGCCTGGCTGCAATCCCTGATCAGGAAACTGATATCTTGCCATTTATAAAAAATTTTTAAAAATAAAAATACTATGAAAAGAACTAAATGCTAGTGCCAGTAATGAAAGGATAGTGAAGAAAAACAAGAAAGTAGTCATTCTTAGCTAAAAAAAGAAGTTTTGGACACATGAAAAGTGGAATGTCCTGTCTTTATAGAATCAGAAGTTCTTTTTCAGTTATACTTTACTTTGATTAGAAAAATTATACACTACAGTGATATTTGCTAATTTGGGGGTTTGAGAAGGTCTTACCTTCAGGGACGTTACATAGGAGAGGAATTAAATTAGAACCAGTGAGAAAATAAAAGTTGTAGGGACACAGATTTCAATTAAGTTAGTTCCTTTTAATTAGAGCTGTCCTATATTAGAATGGGTTCCCTTCAGAGGTGATAAGTTCCCCAGTATCATCCCCTGGATATCAGCTATTAGGCATGCTGAGGGAGAGATTCCTAGACTGTAAGAAGATGATATGGAGAGGTCAGACTGGATGACTTTTACAATGCCCTCTAAATCAAAGACGATATAATTCTGACTCTGGGCTTCAGTTTCTTCATTTGCAAAATAAAAGGACTACACCAAGATCTTTAAGAATTTCTAAAATTCCTGGATTTGCTGGACGTTGGCGACCTGATGTGAAGAACTGACTTATTTGAAAAGACCCTGACACTGGGAAAGATTGAGGGCTGGAGGAGAAGGGAACAACAGAGGATGAGATGGTTGGATGGCATCACTGACTCAATAGATATGAGTTTCAGTAAACTCTGGGAGTTGGTGATGACAGGGAGGGAGGCCTGGCGTGCTGCATGCCATGGGGTCACAAAGAGTCAGACACAACTGAGTGACTGAACTGAACTGAAAGCTGCCCTAACCTCTGCTTGGCCAACAGTCACTTGCATTTTGAACATAAGGCCAGGGGAGGTCTAGGTACTGTAAAGATGGATGGATCATGTCCATGAATCAAACTCTTCTATAGATCTAGAATGGTAAAAAGGACATTCCAGATAGTGCCCTAGGGTTAAGATAATTACACTCTGGGAGTCTCCCAAGCCAATCTGGAGGTTGGCTATCCAAAGATGTTAAAAAAAAAATAAAAAGGCTTTTTTTGGGGGGGACCAGTTACAGACATCCAGTCAGACTCAGCAGCAACCCCCATCTTCACCCCCAGCTATTTTCAGCTTATGGGACTTGAGAATGAGTCAGAATAAATCAAAGACTTCAACCATCCACTCCAAGCCATGGCTTGGAGTGCACTGACCAGTCTGGACTGCCAGTACCATGATGGGATTCATGCTTTGAATTGGAAACTGGATGAGGTGTTCTTTGAGGTCCCTTCACAATAGTAAGACTCTACAAGTCTGTGTATTTGAAGTTATCATGGGATATTTATATATCACATCTGGCCAGTCTTAAGGCAAAAAGGAGACTCTGACATGTACCCTACACTCTGAACTCTCAACTCTGCTCTCGATAGCCTGCAGCAGGAGTGGCATGAAGTAGGTGAGAGGGACGGATTTGGCAGCCGGAAGAAGGTAATAAAAGAAGACTGCATGTGACGGGGAAGATGCACTCATTTGTACCCTGCACTTTGAATTCCTATTAACAGCAGGACAAAAAACAGATGACTGCTCATTCTGGCAATGACATGTATTACTAGCTATTTATTATAAATAATTAAACAATGCTTCATTTAGAGCCATGGTCACTGATAACACCTGCAGATTTCTATGGTCACGTCCATAAGCAAGTACATCTGAACTACAGCAGTAACTGTAACAACAGAAATGCTTCTCAAGGCAGTTCCTCTTTGAGACATACCCTCAAAATGCTGATCAGCAGTAGCATGGGATGAGAACATGTGGGGATATTGTATGTGTGGCAATTAGTACTTCTGCTTTTCACTTCAGCATTTCCCACTGTTCTATAGTTAACAGCACTTTGGATAGGGGCATATGAGAAGCGCCTTGCTTTGTAGACTAGTTTCCTCTTTCAGGAGATAAATTTCTTTATGATAAAGAATATGCATTCCACAGTGGTTCAAGAATCTCAACTGAAAAGTCAAACAATTACTTGATTTCAAAATAAAACATAACACTCAGGTTTACTGTAATCTAAGTTGGTCCATCAGAATATTTAAAGAAGTATAAGTTTATTGTTGCATATAGCAGTTCCTCACTATCATGCAACAATGCAAGGAGAATTGTCTCTTTATAGACTTAGGCACCTACACACTTCCTGTTGAAATACAGGGTGGGGCTGAAGCTACAAATATAACCAGATTCTCTCCAAACACAAGAAATTACTGACAAATCAGTTTAGGTTACCAGAGTAATGTTCAAAAGAGCTAGCAAGATAAATGGAACTCCAAGAGTGGACAAAGAAAGTATCGACTGGGAGAACCAAGAATAAAAGCTTACTTGTGATCTAAAACCAGGAGAAATTACCAATTTCATAAATGAATGACACCAGCTATGGACCTACCTTCAATAAATGTAAAGTTCCTTCTTGTCCTAATTTGGTTTTGGGAAAGGAGTCCAGGGGAACAGAATTTCTAAACTACAGTATCTTACTCCTTGAACATACTGTACATCTATCAAGGACCACTCACATCTGGCAATTTCATAACTTTCTATTATCTTTTAGGGGCAATACCACCTTTTTTCTTCTATTACTCTTCAGGCTCTAATCACAGCTTTGTTCTTAAAGCTAAAACCGGGGGCTAACTTCGACCTGCAAAACTGGTTTCTTCTAGTATCAACTATTCCATAGAAAACTGCCTTTTTGGTTGGTTTTTGTTTTGGGGTTTGTTTTGTTTTGATTATTACTATATAGCCGCTTTACAATGTTGTGTTAGCTTCTGTTGTACCGCAAAGTAAATCAGTTACACGTATAAATATATCCCCTCTTCCCTGGATTTCCTTAGGTCACCACAGAGCACTGAGTAGAATTCCCAGTGCTAATAGCTGGTTCTCATTAGTTTATCTATTTTATACACAGTAGTGTATATATGCCTATCCCAATCTATCCCCAATCCCACTTCCCCCTTGGTAGCCATATGTTTGTTCTCTACATCTGTGCAATACCTGGAGAAAACCATAATTCAAGAAGATACAAGCACCCCCAATGTCCACTGCAGCACTATTTACAATAGCTAGGACATGGAAGCCACCTAAATGTCCATCAACAGAGGAATGGGGAAAGAAGATGTTGTAAATATATACAATGGACTATTATTACTCAGCCATAAAAAGGAATAAAATTGTGCCATTTGCAGACATGTGGATGGACCTAGAGACTGACATATAGAGTGAAGTAAGTCAGAAAGAGAAAATCAAATATCATATATTAACACATATATGCAGAATCTGGAAAAATGGTAAAGATGAACTTATCTGCAATGGAGAAATAAAAAAACGCTTTTCAAATGGCCAAAATTAAGCTCTTTTTTAAAGTAAGATCCATCTGGTTGTCCAAAAGAAAATACACTTAAAATTGTACATTGGAAACCACTTAAAACTGTGAGTTGGGTTCTAGTTCTTAGTCTAACGATGACTAGCAATTGGAGAAAAACTTTCAGTTCATCTTTCTAGTTCAGCTGTGAGCTGCACTAAAAAAAATGCTTGAGAGGTGCTATATGAAACTGAGATTTTTGTTTACAAAATATTCGTAGCTAGCTCCAAAGAGATTTATTCACATAAAATATTTCCTGTATCTGCATCTTTGCCTAAGTTCCTAGTTATGAATCCATTTAAATTACACAGGGTCTGCATGGTTATCAAGTTGTTAATAGTGACTCCCTGGGGGGAATTCCCTGGCAGTCCAGTGGTGAGGACTCTACTTTTACTGCTGCTTTCATATAAGCCTTGCCACTAGAGGCAAAACACACACACACACACAGACACACACACAGACACACACACATATATAGTGGCTCCCTAAAGAGTAGGACTTCCAGATGTTCAAGCTGGTTTTAGAAAAGACAGAAGAACCAGAAACCTAATTGCCAACATCCAATGGATCATCGAAAAAGCAAGACAGTTCCAGAAAAAATCTATTTCTGCTTTATTGACTATGCCAAAGACTTTAACTGTGTGGATCACAATAGACCGTGGAAAATTCTGAAAGAGATGGGAATACCAGACCACCTGACCTCCCTCTTGAGAAACCTATATGCAGGTCAGGAAGCAACAGTTAGAACTGGACATGGAACAGCAGACCGTTTCCAAACAGGGAAAGGAGTGCGTCAAGGCTGTATACTGTCACCCTGCTTATTTGACTTCTATGCTTGATGGGCGTGAGTCTGGGTGAGCTCCGGCAGCTGGTGACGGACAGGGAGGCCTGGCGTGCTACGATTCACGGGGTCGCAAAGAGTCGGGCACAACTGAGCGACTGAACTAAACTGAACTGCATGGTTATCACCGACAACTTCAATAACAGACACAAAGTTCATTTTACTCTCCCAGTCTTAATTCCAATTTCTTTTTTTTTTTTTTTCCAATTTCTAGCAAAACTTAATTCATCAGATTGGAATGGTCTGAAATACTCCAAACTATCCATCTAAAAGGTCTTACTTTTGATCCAGCAATTACACTCCTGGATATTTATCCAAAGAAACAAAAACACTAGCCTGAAAAGATACCTGCACCTCCATGCTCACTGCAGCGTTATTTACAACAGCCAAGACACAGAAGCAACCCAAGTGCTAATCAAGAGATGACTAGATGTCTTCACATGGTATATATACACACACATGTACACATCAGAATATGACTCATCCACAAAAAAGGAATGAAAACTTTCGGTACTGATATATACATACTACTATATATCATATAGGAAACTAATCAGAACCTACTGTATAACACAGGGAACTCTAGTCAATACTTTGTAATAGTCTATACAGGAACAGAATCTGAAAAAGAGTGGATAGGGGCTTCCCTGGTAGTCTAGCGGCTAGGACTCAGGCTCCCAGTGCAGTTGGCACCCGATCAATCCCTGGTCAGGGAACTAGATCCCACATGGTGCAACTAAGAGTTCGTATATCACAACCACAAGATCTCACATGTTGCAACTACATATCAAACACACCATGTACCTCAACTAAGACCCAATGCAGCCAAAGAAATAAACATTTTAAAAATTAAAATAAAAAAAGTAGAGTGGCTATGTATATGTGTAACTGATTCACTGTGCTGAATAGCAGAAACTAAAACAACACTGTAAATCAGCTACAGTAAAGTTACTCCCCCCCAAAAAAGAATGAAATCTTGCCATTTGCAACAACAGGGATGGACCTAGAGGGTATTATGCTAAGTGCAGTGTCAGACAGAGAAAGACAAATACTGTATGATTTCACTTATGTATGGAATCTAAAAACGAAATGAACAAACACAACAGAAACGGGTTCCCTGGTGGCCTAGGGGTTAGGATTTGGTGCTTTCAGAGCTGCCACGCATGTGCGCACGCACGCGTGTGTGCATGCATGTGTGATCAGTCACTCAGTCACATCTGTTTGCAATCCCACCGACTGTAGCCCGCCAGACTCCTCTGTCCATGGAATTTTCCAGGCAAGAACACTGGAGGGGGTTGCCATTTCCTACTCCAGGGGATCTTCCCAACCTAGCAATCAAACTCGAGTCTTTAGAGTCTCCTGCACTGGCAGGCAGATTCTTCACCACTGGGCCACCTGGGAAGACTGGGATTCAACTGCTGGTTGGGGAACTGAGATCCCTTAAGTAAACAGAATTATGATACAGAGAACAAAACAGGTGGTTGCCAGAGGACAGGGGGAAAGAAAGAAATAGGTGAAGGAGATTAAGATGTATAAACTTCCAGTTGCAAAATAAACAAGTCAGGGGTATGAAATGTACAGTATGGGAAATACATATGTATTCTACATACATACAATACAACTACAATATGTATTTGTATTGTAACGTATCTTAACTAGACTTATCCTGGTGATCATTTTGAAATGCTTCAAAACACCAAATCATATACTGTATAATAGGAACTAACACAGAGTTGCAGGTCAATTATACTTCAAAAATAAACTCATAGAAAAAGAGATCAATTTTATAGCTATCAGATGCAGAGGGAGGGGAACTGAATGAAGGCAGCAGGTATAAACTTCATTATAAGATAAATAAGTGACAGGGATATAATGCACAACATGATGAATATAATTAACACTGATGTATGTTATATACAAAAATTGTTAAGAGTGCAAATCCTAAGAGTTTTCAAAAAACACACTTTTTTTCTATTTCTTTAATTCTGTTCTCTATACGAAATGATGGGTGTAAATAAAATCATTACGCTGCAAACCTTATAGAGTGCTGTATGTCAATTATATCTCAGTAAAACTGGAAAAAATGAATGGGGGCTTACTTTTACTCTGGCTGCATGCATGCTAAGTTGCTTCAGTCATGTTTGACTCTGTGACCCTATGGACTGTAGCCCACCAGGTTCCTCTGTCCACGGAATTCTCCAGGCAAGAATACTAGAGTGGACTGCCACGCCCTTCTCCAGGGAATCTTTCCAACCCAGGGATTGAACCCACATCTCTTCTGTATCCTGCATTGGCAGGCGGGTTCTTTACCATTGGCATCACTATGCATAAGTGAAGAAACCTTATTCCTATCATTTGTGGGTACACAAGTACCAGATTTCTTTCAGCTACAGTCATCAAATGAGCATTAAATTCACACAGGAGTTTAACATGACAAAACAACTCAACTGCTCTGGGACAAAAAAACCTCACAAAACAAAACCTCTAGCATGGCCCCTGTGCAAGGACGACATGCTCCATATCTTTTAGGAATAAAACTACCATATGACCCAGCAATCCCACTCCTAGGTATATACCCTGGGGAAACCAAAAATGAAAGACACATGCATCCCATTGTTCATTGCAGCACTATGGACAATAGTTAGAACATGGAAGCAACTTAGATGTCCACTGACAGATGAATGGATAAAGAAGTTGTGGTACATATACACAAGGGAATGTTACTCAGCCATAAAAAGGAACGTATCTGAGTCAGTTCTGATGAGGTGGATTAACCTAGAACCTATTATACAAAGTGAAGTCAGTCAGAAAGAGTCAGAAAGAAAAAGATAAATATCATATTCTAACACATATATACGGAATCTAGAAAAATAGTACTGAAGAACTTACTTATAGGGCAGCAATGAAGAAACAGAGAATAGACTTATGGACATGGGGAGAGGGGAGGAGAGGGTAAGATGTATGAAAGGAGTAACATGGAAACTTACATTACCATATGTAAAATAGATAGTCAATGGGAATTTGCTGTATGGCTCAGGGATCTCAAACAGGGACTATGTGTCAACCTAGAAGGGTGGAATGGGGTGAGAGATGGGGAGAGGTTCAAAAGGATGGGGACATACCTATACCTATGGCTGATATGGACTTCTTTGGTGGCTCAGATGGTAATGCGTCTGCCTACAATGCAGGAGATCCGGGTTTGACCTCTGGGGTCAGGAAGATCCCCTGGAGAAGGAACCGACTCCAGTATTCTTGCCTGGAAAATCCCATGGACGGAGGAGCCTGGTAGGCTACAGTCCATGGGGTCACAAACAGTCAGACACGACTGAGCGACTTCACTTTCACTTTCTTTCATGGCTGACTCATGTTGAGGTTTGACAGAAANCCAGTATTCTTGCCTGGAAAATCCCATGGACGGAGGAGCCTGGTAGGCTACAGTCCATGGGGTCACAAACAGTCAGACACGACTGAGCGACTTCACTTTCACTTTCTTTCATGGCTGACTCATGTTGAGGTTTGACAGAAAACAACAAAATTTTGTAAAGCAATTATCCTTCAACAAAAAAATAGATTAAAAAAACCTCAACAGATCACTGCACAAGATTATGAGAAATGTGTCAATAACTCACACAAGCCCTTATAAAGTATTCTCTTTTTTAAAAAAGTTTTCTTTATTTACAGGCAACGACAGAAATGAGTGATCTCCGGTTGGTGGTGGCCAAAAAACTGAGATGAGGATAGATATAAAAGGCATTTCTCTCTGAGTACCTGGGCTTGAATACCCAGGAGGAAGCCTAACCTGGACATGTGCTAAGTATAGGAACACAAAGTTGTTTTTTATGGGAGAATGTCTAGTTCCCAGTTTACTATCTCACCCAGGGATAGAGAAAATGGGGCTAGGCTGTAACCCTTCTTTCCTGGTTCCTGCAAACAGCAGTCTACTGCACTTGTTTAAGCTCCCTACAGACAAGACATCGGAGCACCCACTGGCGGACAAGATACTGAAGCAAGTTTGAAAATGAGGAAGGAGATAAACAGGATGGAACCGTACATTAGGCACTGAGTGGGTCTCATTTCACGCTGCTGGCTCTCTAGCCATGCATTTAATCTCTATGATGCTTCTCTTCATATTTCAAGCATCCCTCCGTAGTAACTACTGCCTTTCTGGGATGAAAAGGCCAAAAAAGAAGCCAGTTTTATACAAATGAGAAAGGCCAGAGGGGGAAAGGCTACAGAGTAACAACAAAAAAGGAAATTCAGCAAAATGCTCTGCTGACAGCTCAGGCGACACACGAACACACTGTGCGGTCATGGGTAGACAGAGTGGTAGTCCTGGATGTGGCTGCGAACACACCAGCCTAAGCGGGGAGAGAGACCTAGCAATCTCAACTACATCTGTACACCAGGGAGTGGAGTTATGAAGCAAACTGCTATGAAATTTCACATCAACTATTCTNGGTCATGGGTAGACAGAGTGGTAGTCCTGGATGTGGCTGCGAACACACCAGCCTAAGCGGGGAGAGAGACCTAGCAATCTCAACTACATCTGTACACCAGGGAGTGGAGTTATGAAGCAAACTGCTATGAAATTTCACATCAACTATTCTATTCTGCCAGCTGTAACAAGAATTCATTGCTGAAAAAGTGTCACACACTCATCTGTCACTAACGGCCAAGCTGCCAGCAACTGACTAAGAGCAGCAAAGGGCAGCTGTACATCCTCCTCTCACAAGGTCTACACCACTCAAAACATGGGATTTATAAGGAAAAGTCCCTGAACAGCAGGAAAAGTAAGTGTCCATTTCTTTTCTTTCTATCCTCAGTTTACTAGGTTACCAAAGCCCTCAAAAGACCTAATAAGCAGTGATGCAGAGCAGCAAGAGCATGGACATTAGGGAAGGAGGTGTGGATTTCACCCCACTACTGCCGAACTTCAGTTCTGGGACCTTGGCAAGCAGTACTCTCCCTGTCTGCTTCCTAACCTGTTAAAATCAGTAAAACGATCCTTAGTTTTTAAGGCTGTCGTGCAGAAAAATGAAATAATGCATGTATAAAATACTTAACATAGTACCTGGCACAGAATAATTACGATAGTAGTAATGACTGTAGTAGTAATAGTAGTCCCTGCAGCAGCAGTAGTAACAGAAATACTAATTCTGCATCTATCTAGCGCTTAGTTCTGGCATATAGTTAAAAATGTGGTTCTCTTAACCAGTAAACAAGTCTTTTAATAAGTTTTGGGTTGGATTAATTGCTAACTAATTATAGCACTCTTATCAATCAATGAATATTTATCAAGTAGACACTAGATGACACAAAGAAATATAAAATTCTTCCCATGACTCTAAGAACTTATAATTTGAGGAGACAGATGAAACACAGGTAAGTAACAACATAGTAAACAGAAGTTATCTAACGAATGGTGTAGTCAATTATGACAAAAGAAAGGATGAGAAAATCACTTTCAATTGAACAGAATTCATGGAATAAAGACTGGAACGGGGCAGGAGTTGGATTTAAAGAATAAAGAAGGGAAGTTTTCTAGGTGAGGGTAATATAAGTAGAAGACTTGAATTCTACCATAAGTATTTATGGAAAAGTCACAACTCTAATGGGTTTTTTACGGTATTTCACGCAATTTAAGATGCATGATTATTCCAGAGATGTTAAAATATGGGGAAAATATACATCTCAGAATTAATGAAACATAATATTCTTTTTCTATAATATGAGAGTGTGAACAAGATGATCTTTAAAAGTTCTTTCCAATTCTAAAATGATATGAAAAAAAGAAAATGATATGATTTGGTTAACTTAGACTTACAAGATAATATTTAAATTTTACCAAATCATCAGCAGCATGAGAAGAAAGATAATAAAAAATAAGAGACAGAAACCAAATCCCTCTATTTATTTGCAAGGCTAAAATGTTTACCTCCTAATTAATATGTTCATATTTTCTTTTATATGTGTTAAGTCGCTTCAGTCGTGTCCAACTCTTCACAACCCAATGGACTGTAGCCTACCAGGCTCCTCTGTCCATGGAATTCTCCAAGCAAGAATACTAGAGTGGGCTGCCATTTCCTTCTCCAGGGTATCTTCCCCACCTATGTATCAAACTGGCGTCTCTTAAGTCTCCTGCACTGGCAGGGCAGGTTTACCACAGGGCTACCTGGGAAGCCCTTTCCTCTATAACTGAACATAATTATAACAGCTGTTTTAATATCTTTGTCTGGTAATTCTATCACCTCTATCATTTTTGAGTGTTTCTATGAACTGATTTTTCCCCTAATTATGGGCCACATTTTCCTGGTAACTTTTGACTGGACGTTGGACATTGTGATTTTATGACACTGAGTACCTAACACCGTTGTCTTGGTTTCAAATGTGTGAGGCTTTGCTCTGGTTGGCAGTTAAGTGACTTCTGGTTCAATTTGGTACACCTGAGGTTTCTTCTTAAGCTTTGTTAGGGTGGATCTTAGGCAGCTTTTACTCTCTTGGCTCTTTAGCCCCAGTACAGACATGGCCCTTCAGTGATCTCTGCTGGAGAGTGACCAGCATGGGCCCTCTACTCTGGCTGATAGGAATTAGTACACCTCCCTGCACTGGGAATCAGTTAGCTCATAAGTTCCTGGTCACTCTTTTCCAACCTCCTGTAATCTGACCCCAAGCATATGGGTGATCAGTCAAGCCTCAAGGAGACCCTAAGAAGATTTCTAGAACAGTATTCTTCCTCTTTTCCAGAACTGCACCCCACAGCTTCTAGTTGCCTCAGCCTCCCTTGAACTATTAACGCAATTTATCTCTTCAGTAAGACGAATCTGCTCTGCTTGGGATTCCCCACCACCCCGCCCCACCTTGCTCCAAGGTTAGAATATACATCTAGACAGAAAATCAGGGTAATCACGGGGCTCACCTCCTTATTTCCCTTCTCCCAGTGATCAAAGCCACAAGCTTCCTATATAAGTCAGGATTGATTTCCACTCTGGTTTTGCAAGGTCCCCAATCATAAAGAGGTATTAATTTCTATTTATCTTCAATAAGTATATGCCATGGAAAACTTTTAAAAGGAAGAACAGGTATCCCAAAATCAAATAAGAAAACACTACAAAAAGGTAGGATATCGCCACTATACACCTATAACATATTTGAATAACTTTTAATTTTCTGAATAATCATAATTAATAATGGCAGAAAATTTTCTCTTTTTCTTTTTTTAAAGTTGGTACTCATATAGGTATTTATCACATTAAGAATCAATACAAAAAAAAAAAAAAATCAATACAGCTTGATGAATCCAGAGGCAAGTTCAGTCAACAGACAAGGATTCCCTGAGCCACTAGTTATATGACTTTGCGCTGGTTAATCTCTCCAAGCCTCATCTGTAAAACAGGGAAAAGAAAACCTATCTCATAGGATGGTTTTCAGGATAAAATGAGGTAACATACGTAAACCTTCTGGAGGGGTATCTAGCACCTAGTAGGTACTCAACAACTGATAGCTCTCATTGTTGCTAATTCAAAGGAGAACTGAGTTTGTTGGACTTACCTCCTGGTGGTAATACAACAATCTAAAGAGCGTAGGTCAAATCAAACAGCACTGGGCATTACGCACAGAGTTCTCCTAACTGGTTCTCTTTCCTTTGGTCTCAGAGGAAACCAAGCAGTAGGTGGGCCTCTTAACTTCTGAAACGGGTTCTCTGGGAGTCTGAAGACAGGAGCTGAGAAAGAAATGAATGGCCTCAAAATGCCACCAAATGCAAAACTTAGTTTTGAAGTGGAATTAGTGGGTATTGACTAAAATAATAAAGACATCAACAATAAAACATGGCCGTGAAGAAACTTATGTATCTAATTAGAGCTGGTTACTATTGTTAAGTGAAGAGTCAACCAGAAAATTAAAGTTAGAACTTGTTTACTTGATCCTTCAACTTTTAAGAAATGCAATCCATTATAAAACCCTGAATTTTAAAACACTTTACTACAGCTGTGTGAAATATCACTTGAAGAGAACTAATTTGCCTTTTACTTCATGTTGTAAACTAAAAGGTTTAATAAAAATGTATCCAATGTCAAAAAAAGAAAGAGAAAGAAATGGATGGCCTCTGCTTACGTTATACCAATTTTAAGGATTAAGACAAAGGGTAACAGTCTATCAGTCTTCCAAATCATAGTCAAGAGTCAATTCAATATTTTCACTTTATGTATTTTGAAAGCAGTCTCAAAGGTACTATTATCTGAATTGTGCCATTTCTTAAAAACAAATAAAAAATTCTTTCATCTTAAAGGCCCAAGGCAAATGTCACCATTTCTAAGAAGCCTCCCTCAACTCTTCTAGTCTAATGTAATTTCTCCCTCTCCAAAGGTGCCAAAAAAGTATGCTGAACCTTTTACGGCAGTCACTACATCCTATATGGTAGCACAGCTTTTTGGAGTATACAATTCTTTGAATACAGGAACTGGAAAACAAAATATCTTTAAACTTAACAGAAACAGTCGTAATAGCAGCAGCTGTTAGAATCTGCTGTAATAAGGGTGGGATTTTAAAAAACTTCTTTGCATCTGCCCAAAATGTGTCAGGTATTTATTCACATTTTCTTTAACAAATCTAATCTTCAAAACACTACTGAAAGGTAACCGGTAGCATTCTGATTTTACAGCTAAGAGAACTAAAACACTAAGAGCAGTTCTGTAACTTCATCACAGTCACAAAGCTTTTAAACCCAGGTCCATCCGCATCCATGACACTATGCTGACTTCACAGAATACCCTAGCCAAGACTGTGCCCAAAGTTCTCTATTTCATACACAAGTGCCATCAAACCCCAGACTAGTTTCTTCCCCCTCAAAAAAACAAGAGAAAATATCCTAACATAAGAAAGCCTTCCTGACATATTTACCCTGGAACTGCAATGGTGTTAATGAGAATAACACACTGCTTTCTCCCTCTCTACATCCAGTTTTAACCAGCTGCTCAGGGGCTTCACATCTTTCACTTTAAATAACAGAAACACTGGCTCATTTAAAGTGCCAGCCTCAGATAATATACATGTTCAGATGCTACTGCTTTTAAAACAAATGCCTGTTTCCAAAGAGCTAGGCATCTGGGGTTCCGTCACTTCTGATGGGTTACTTTTATTTACAGGGTCCCTGAAAATCACTTTAAGTTTCATTCTCTGGGCCCTGTTGAACTCATCAAATCTTGTCATTAAAGACTTTTTAAAAGTGCCTAATCTGTCCTCTTCTTTTACAATGAACCAAAACACATTCTCATGGGTAATTCCTAAAGCGTATACAGTAGTCCCCTTTCTCCAAGAGTCATACATTCCAAGCCCCCCAAGGATGCCTGAAAGTACCAAACCCTATATATAAACAAAATACTTTTTTCTTTCCTTGTTGAGAACTTTCACCTTTTCACTTAAAGGAAGTACTTTGGGGCCTCTCTTTGGCTACTCTTGCATTTGAGAGTCATTAATGGGTAAAATAAGGATTATGTGAACACAAGCACTGCAACACCTGCCAACTGATCTAATAGCCGAGATGGTGGCTAAGTGACTAGCAGGCAGGTAATATGCACAGCGCGGATACACTGGACAGAGACGATTCACGTTCAGGGCAAGACAGCACAGGACGGCATGAGATTTCGTTATGCTACTCAGAAAGGTGAGCAATTTATGAATTGCTTATTTCTGTAATTTTTCATTTAATAATTTTGGACTACTGAAATTAGCTATTATTTAATAATTTTGGTAACTGAAACAGAGGAAACTAAAACTTCAGATAACGGGTGATGACTGTATGTATGCTTTAAAATAATATTCTTCTGAGCCTTTTTCTAAAAAGCACAATTGTTTCTCCTTTTTAGCCCAAGCAAAGATAATTATATATCAGAAGTGAGTCCCACCCCCCCATCTCTTTCTGCATATGGGGAATGCTGAAAAGATAAGTCTTTTTTAATTATTAAATGTAAATAGCCCATTAAATATAATCCAATTACTTTAATTGTAAAAGGGAAGTAATTACAGTATGTACACGTATTCTTGCCTAGTAGATTTAATATCTTAAATTAATCTTTTCAGCATTAATATTTTAAATTAACCTTTGATATNCCCCCCCATCTCTTTCTGCATATGGGGAATGCTGAAAAGATAAGTCTTTTTTAATTATTAAATGTAAATAGCCCATTAAATATAATCCAATTACTTTAATTGTAAAAGGGAAGTAATTACAGTATGTACACGTATTCTTGCCTAGTAGATTTAATATCTTAAATTAATCTTTTCAGCATTAATATTTTAAATTAACCTTTGATATCAGAAAAATTCAAGAGATTGATGTCTATTTTAAATATATACATATATTGTACCTTATGGATCTTTGTTGTGCTTTCACCCACAAACAATTTTTGTGGGAACAGCCCCATCCCCATAGAGAAGGGTAATTAAATAACACCTGCCCTAACTGAACTGGTATTTCTTGTCTGCTGTAATTCATGTTAAAGGGTCTGTTTTAAATTCTAATGCTTTTGTGAGACAAAAAGTCAAGAGATGAATTCTGTGGCATTCCAATAATCACAACAGCAAGACAATTTCAAGCCAAAACTAGGAGCATGTCTCTGGTATAGTAGCCTAAATTTTCCACTACCTCATTTCTGTTCTGTTACTATCAAATTAGTTTCCTGAGACTACCGTCAAGCATTCTTCTCTCGCTAGCCCCTTCTGGTCTAGCCCCTCAAGTCTGCTGTTACATTTTCCCTTAGCAGCCATTTGGTTCTTTGATTTTTACTCTTTCTTGGTGACCGAGAGTAAGTAAACTGCATAGCTAAATCTATGAACTGCCTTGAAAATGGGCTCTGCCACAGTCTGTGCATAGAACTTCTACTAAAACGGAGAGTAAAGACCTATACAGACGAGAAATTAGGAAGACTGAGTTTTGTTTTTCTACCTCCCACCGAAATCTACCAATGAGTGTTGTTTTAAGATATGAGCATGTGTTTAGAAAAATTAAAATTGTGTTTACATTAACATGGAACTTTTCCAAACTTTAGAAATATCAAGAACTGAATGAATATATATGTTGTAGCAGTAACAACTGTGGCCATATTTGTACAGCACTTCCCCTCCAAAGTAGAAAAGTTCTATTTAAAGTACAAAGAGGAACTTCTCCGGCAGTCCACTGGTTAAGAATTTGGTTAAGATTGCACTGCGGGGGGGCACAGGTTCAATCCCTGGTTAGGGAACTAAAATCCCACAAGTCACTCAGTGCAGCCACACACATAAAAGAAACTACAAAGAAGCATCATGCGTTTTCAGCAACTCTCCAGGATTTCACTGAAATAAATTTCACTGTTCAGACTTCAGTATTAACAAGCCAAAGGTGCATCTGTGTCTCACTGATATGACTTCTCAAAACAAATAATGAAATAGAATGAAATAGATAAGCCTAACTATGACTAACTCCTTTCGCCATTCAGACTGTAGCCATACTGGAGCGGTTCCTGACCACATAATACATAAGGCTGGCTTCTGCTGTCATCCTGGCTAACTTGGAAGGCTATTTTATGGTCCAAAAGGATAGTGACAAGGGGTCAGTGTGAGTGCCTCATTTCAAACACTGTAATGAATTCTGAACAGTTACCAACGGTTAGCAGAAGGAATGGGGTCTGATATCTGATGATGATCACAGGACTCCAGAAGGACACTGAGTGCCATTAAAAGACAAGAAGAAGTAATTTCACAAGTAAAAGGTGTACTGGCAGCTAAAACTGAGCCCCTTTCCAGATTTAAATGATTCACGTCTCATCTTAGTAACACTGGTATTTTTGCACAAAATGTATCTCATTAGGCCAGCCCTTGAAAGTTAAAAGGTGTCTTTAAATGCCTGCTGACCTAAAATTGCCATGTTCCATGTTTAAAGGGATTGATTTTCTGGAAAAGGACAATAAGATGCCAAATTCTGTTCAATGGAGATCAGCATACTATTTGGTGAACCTATTCTGCACCTGTGGAAGCAAAAGAATAAGACTGGCTCACACACCCCAGAGGGAGGGCAGTATTTATGTGGGCTCTCCCTATGACCTCTTTGGCAGCAAATGTAAGAAAGCCCTTTTTTTGAGGCTAAGGGGCGGGTCCAGGACTTTCAACTATCCATTCAAGCAGGGTTACGATTCCCCTCCTCCGTAATTAAGTTCCCTTTCCCACTCTCCATGCATGCATGAATTGTAGCGACATTGACATGGGGGTCTGACATTAGTCTTTGAAGGTCATTTAAATCCTCCTCCTTCCAAGCTGCCTTAAAAGCAATGCATCATCCTCTCCACAATGCCTGAGTATGGGGTTTGACTAGATGGTACTCAACGTGGAGTGAACCTAAAGCATAAAAGGAAAGGGGGCTCCAAATTGCTATGATACCTCCAAGGGGTATCATAAAAAGAACCGAAGAAATAAAACATTAGGTAAAACCCAGCTGCTCAAGAGACAACACCAAGAGAAACACTGAACATCTAACATTATATGAATGAAAACATGTCTACTGATTAATTTAGGAAGGTAGAATAAAGGTCATTCACAATATGGCCTCTTTCTTTGGCTCCAGTCTCATCTTCTGTCATATCTTCATATTTACATACCCTTCCCTGAAGTCCCACAGACCTTCTCATGGCTTCCCATCTCATCACCTTCTCTCTTGCCTCCATACTTTTGTTCAAGTCTAACCACCTCCCACAACTCCCAACTTCTCAGTTCAGTTCAGTCACTCCAATGTGTCTGACTCTGTGACCCAATGGACTGCAGCACACCAGGCCTCCCTGTCCATCACCAGCTCCCAAAGTTCACCCAAACCCATGTCCATTGAGTCAGTGATGCCATCCAACCATCTCATCCTCTGTCGGCCCCTTCTCCTCCTGCTTCTAGGGTCTTCTCCCCAACTTCTAGGGTTTTCCAAAACTGAACTCAGGGATTTCGCTGGTGGTCCAGTGGCTAAGATCCTGCAATCCTTGCAGGGGGCCAGGGTTCAATCCCTGATCAGAGAACTAGATCCTGCATGGCACAACTAAGACCCGGGGTAGCCAAATTAATTAATTAATTAAATATTTAAAAAAAAAAAAAAAAAAAACCACCCACTGAGCTGAAGTGAAACATCTTTTGACCTGCCTTGACCCCAAAGGAGCTTGATACCCCTCCCTCACATCCTCTTTAAAATTCCATAATACTCTGTGCATTACCATCCTATCCCACTGCTTAAAACTGACTGATTTTCTTACCTGCTCTCCCACTAGACTAAATTGAGGCTAGTGATCAGTCATCTCTAATTCTAATGCCTACCACCATGCGAGACACAGAATGTTCAATAAAAATCTGTCAAATGAATAAAGCTACAGTAAGTGGCTACTATGCTTTAGCCCTTCGAAAGGTGAGGTAGGGAGAGTGTCTGTGGACCTCCAGTCTTACAGCACTGCTTCCTGAGGGAAGAGAACCCAATCTGAACGGTCCAAGTTTAACTTCTATTTTAGATTAAGAGTCCTGGTAGCACACCAGATCACAAGACAGAATCTCCATACACTGTCTAAGCCCTAGAAAATATTAAGGGTCTAATCTGGTACAGAGTGAGACATTAAAATTAAAACCCAAGGCAAAAATTAACTAAAAAACAAAAGGCTACCCTGACCAATATAATCAATCTGCCACCTCCTTTTTATTCACTCACCTCAAAGTTCTTACTTCCTAAAGTAAAGAGAGATGAATGGTAAGAGTCATCAGCCAAAGAAGATAAATTTCCAAAAAGGCTAGGGAAGGTCTAAGTCATGAAAATCAGCACATGTCCACTGCTTGAAAGAAATCCAAGCTGTTATTAAAATCCCCGGGCACTTAGCCTAAAACATTAATAAGCCTCTGAGTGTTTCCTTTCCCTCCCAAATCAGCTTCTGGCTTCCCTTCCCTCGATACTTCTTTCCCATCATCTACTCACCCACCAGCCTGCCCCCGTCTTTCTTTTCCTTCCTACCTTCACAAATACTGATGGAGATGATCAGAATTTGGCAAACAAATGACAACTTCAAACTACATGTGGGGCATCAGTATAAAGGACATCCAATTAATCATGTGTTTGTTCTGCCTTCCTTCACTCATTCAACAGACCTTACATACCAGACACTGTGCACACAGTGGGGATATAATTCAACACTGCCCTGTCCTCATGAAGCTTGATCGCTCCTGAAAGAGACAAATTAAAAAGGGGGACAATAATATAAAGTGATGAATGTGACCACAAATGTTAAAATTCAAGCAGCTATGGAGGCATCCAGCTCACACTGAGGGTGAAGGGGTCTTAAGAAAGAGTGTCTTAAAAGACGAAAAGGGTTAGTCTTAAGAGAAGTTTCAGGGGAAGGAAGCAATGTGTACAGAGGCAAACAGTGTTTCAGGAACAGCTAACAGCTGGGTGTGGCTGAAGTGCAGGAGGTCACGAGTGATGAGGCTAATAAGACAGACAGAGGCCCAGGTACAGAGAGCCTNAGGGTTAGTCTTAAGAGAAGTTTCAGGGGAAGGAAGCAATGTGTACAGAGGCAAACAGTGTTTCAGGAACAGCTAACAGCTGGGTGTGGCTGAAGTGCAGGAGGTCACGAGTGATGAGGCTAATAAGACAGACAGAGGCCCAGGTACAGAGAGCCTCGTGTGCCGTACTATAGCACTTGGGAGTGTGCTGACAGCTACTGCGAACTATTTAAGATTGAGGCCAGGGAGTGACATGATCGGATTTGCATTTAGAAAGCTCTCTCTGGCAGCAGAGAAAATGTATTACATGAAGGGGAGAAAGACTGAGGCAGTAATCCAAGTGGAAGCACTTCTAATTGATCGATAGAATCTACATAATGGGAAAGTTGCAACGTAAGATGACAGAAATTGCTCTATATTGAGTTTGAGACCAAGCTGTCACTGATAAGCTTTCTCTTGTGAACAATTAAATTACCTAATCTCGCTCAGTTTTTACATTCTGAAAAATGCATTTGTGTGTTCTAGGGGAACACTAGACTATCACGTGTCATCAACCTTTTCTTAATGCTTAAAAATTTAGTATAAATTTTTTAATATATGTATAGTGAAATAGCAAGTATCAGTGTACAGTGTACCTACCACCTAGTTTAAGAAGAATATTATCATTAGTTTTAAAGTCCCCTGTATGTCTCTCCCCAAACCCATCTTCTCTTTTCACCATGAGGTAACACTATCCCAAATAGTGATAACTTTATCATTTATCACATCTGTATCTCTAAATATTTTTAGTTTCACGTTTCTTCACATGAATCTTATCATAATGTATATTCTTCTGCAACTTTTCACTCTACAATTTGCTGAGATTCATTCATGTCATTTCCATGGTTTCACGGTGCTCTACTGTATGGCCACACTGAGATTTATTTATACAATCTGGAGTTGATGGATACTGGGATTTTTTCCCAGTTTGGATTTTTTGTTTATTTTGCTAATGCCAACAGTGTTGCTACGGACATTTTTGTGCACATCTTCCACTGCACACGTGCAAGAGTTCTTTAGGGTAGATACCCAGGAGAGAACCTGCTGGGTACAGGTATGCACATCTTCAATCATAAGATAATGCCAAACTGTTATGCAAAATAGTTGTACCCATTTACACTACTATTTGCTGGGTTCTGGCTGCTTCATAGCCTTGCTGACATTTTTTGCTAGACTTTAATTTTTGCCAATCTGATAGACACAAAACAGCACATCACTGTAGTTCTGACATGCATTTTCCTGATAGCTTATAAGGCTGAGCATCCTCAATGCTTTTTGTAGAAAGGAGCTACTTTTTATTTTCAGAAACCTTCTCTGAAAGCCTAGAATGGCTGGAAGTCCTTCAGAATGCTGCCTCCCAATAACTAACAAGATGAAAATTCGTCTTTCTTAACACTAAGCTAAAACTGTATGGCCAAATTTCAGTCATACTGACACCTGACACACAGGCAAATCTAAGATTTTTCATCTGACAACTGATGGTGAGTTAGAGAATTTAAAAGGACTATACTGAGACAGAAAAATCAGAGGGGCAAATATTGCAATATTTAAGGCCTCTGACTATCTGATATCAACACACCTCTTCAGCTTCCTTTCTGGTCACACCTTTACAATGGTCTACACTTCTGCCTGTGATTTCATACAAGACATTTCCTGCTTCCTGGAATACCTACCTTTTTAAAGTTTTTTTTTCCTCCCCCTACTTCTNCTCTGACTATCTGATATCAACACACCTCTTCAGCTTCCTTTCTGGTCACACCTTTACAATGGTCTACACTTCTGCCTGTGATTTCATACAAGACATTTCCTGCTTCCTGGAATACCTACCTTTTTAAAGTTTTTTTTTCCTCCCCCTACTTCTTGAAATTTTATTAATCCTTCCCTGTCCAATTCAAATGTAATTGCTTCCATGAAGCCATCCTCACCCTCTTCCTCAGAAATAATTAATCAAGCTCTCCACTGCTTCAATAGCACTCTATAATTTTTCTATTAGAGTACCCATCCCATATTACAGTTGTAACAGGGATCAACTAGGAGCTTTCTGAGGGAAAGTATTATTTCTTAAATCCTCAGGGGCTGAGTAGCACTCTGTCAAATATCAATTCTTCATAAAACACTGGGTAAGTAGACAGAAAGATAAACAGAATCTGCTAAGAAAAAATCTCTAAGGAATTTCCTGGTGGTCCAGTGGTTAGGACTGTGCACTCTCACTATCTAGAGCCCAGATTCAATCCCTGGTCAAGGAACTAAAGCCCTGAAAGTTGCACAGTGCGGCCAAAAATATAGTTCTTAAAAAGAAGAAAAAAATCTCTAAACAATGAAAAGGTTCTTTCTTATTCTTGCTGATTATGAAGAGAAAAAAAAAAAATCAGAGAAAAGGCAAGGTAGGACAAAAGCACTGGGAACTAGTAAGAATTAACTGTGACAATTCAGATTCCTGAATGGAGCTCCGTGTCAGGAAGGCCAGGAAATGGACATGTAAACTGGACAGTCACCTTTTTAATGGTGGACAACAGCATCGAAAAATGAGATTTATAACTGAATCTAAAACCTCAGGCTTTATCTTTAAATTCATCTGGAAATTATTTGGGCCTGGTATCTACTGCAGGAGAAGTTGTTTTATTATAAATTCAATTCATTAAATAGTTAAAGGTTTTCAGTTTTTTCTTAAGTCATCTTGATAAGCTTTCTTTTGAAGTTTGTCCATTTTATCTAAATTTTAAAATAAAATGACATAGTATTCTTTAACTTGATTAGCAAAAATGATTACTATAAGGAAAAAATATCTAGAAGACTAGACAGAATAAGGGCAGAGATAAGGATCCAAAACAAAGATTTGAGATTTCACAATACTGCAACGCGTTCACGTGTCTCTGCATTCCTAGAACAGAGACTTATTTTGGACAGAGATCATGTCTACCAGTCTTTTGCACATAATGTGTTCTAAAAAGTATTTCCTGATTTCCTACATCAAATGAAAAATACAAAATTGATAGTTCAAGTCAACAGGTATTTTCTTATTTTAAGAGTTGATTTTGATTAATATATGGTTGACCTGAGTAATATTTGTAGTTGTCTTTAAAATAAAAATCTTTTTTTCAATCAAGTAAAAACTGGTTTCAAAGGTTACTCTCACTCACTAAATTAGATCTTTTAAAAAAAAATCCATTTAAATATGGGAATTCATTGAATTTAAAGGAAAAAAAACCCAGCAGGAACTGATTTGAGCTATAAAATACAGCTTTGAATGAAAAAATATACATTACTTTAAAAAATAAAAATGAAGTTATTATTAAGACTATTGTTACTATAAAATCACACTTCATTACATAAGAAAAGTCAGTTTAGTGGTTTTAAAAAAAGCATGTTAGTCATTTGTTTTATTCACTTCTTCCTCAAACCTTAGAACACAGCAACTAACTAGAAGGAAAACTATCTGATTTAAATTTCAGAGTCCCCACCCTGTCTCACCCTCTCCTGCCCCAGTGGATGTGCACTTGGTTAAATGTATTTTGTATGAGAAAGGAGAAGCAAAGAGATGGTTTGAGCTTTAAACATCCAGAGCAGATTATATTAGAATAATTTTGAAAGCTTGTTTAGACTTATGGAATAATACTAGTCTTCTATTAGTGAAGGTCAACCTTTTTAATTGGACATAGTCCAGGACACTACCTGGGCAACAAATCAGTGAGACAGTACAGACACCTCTGATTCTTAAACTGGTATAATCCCTTTTTAACAAGCATTACCACAGCCTCCAGTATTATACAATAAGATTTCCCAAATATCTATGAGAAGTTGACAGTGGTAATACTTCTCTACCTATCTCATAATACCAATGTATTTTACCAGCTCTTCTCCTTACAGAAATCACATTAACAGAGATGTTTAGAGAAATTCCCTGGCTGTCCAGTGGTTAGGACCCCATGCTCTCTCTGCCCAAGGCCCAGGTTCCAACCCTGGTTGGGGAACAAAGATCTCACAAGCTGCTCAGCAGAAGGCCAAAAAAAAAAAAAAAAAGATGTTTGAGGATTTATGCTTTAAATGTCAGTAGTTTTAAAAACTAGACAAGTGTTACAGAAATTTTTGTTGGTATTTTTCAGGCTTGGTGAAAATGGAATTTGACAAAGATTATTTTCCAAGTGGTGTGGAAGGAAGCAAAGAATTAGTAAAATCGAGAGGAGAGAAAATGAGAACACATCAGGTGAAGGCCTGAGGTTTGTTGGCAGGAGAAAAAAAGTATGGTACTCTGTAAACAAGAATCCATGGTAAACAAAATTTAATTAAAGTGAAGCACTTATCATCTCTTGTCACATTTGTTAAAACTAAACTCTGCCAACAGGTATCCTGTTTTAAGGTGTCCATCAACTTGATTTCCATCAATTGTCCCAGAGAAATTATTAATAGTGTTCCCTCTTACTGTTAAAAGTGAACTGGTTTAAAAAATAGCAAATCACCATGTTGTATACCTGAAACTAACATAACATTGAAAATCAACTATTAGTCAGTTCAGTTCAGTTCAGTCGCTCAGTCGTGTCCAACTCTTTGTGACCTCATGAATCGCAGAACGCCAGGCCTCCCTGTCCATCACCAACTCCTGGAGTTCACTCCGACTCACATCCATCAAGTCAGTGATGCCATCCGGCCATCTCATTCTCTGTCATCCNATTTGATCTCTGGTTCCTCTGCCTTTTCTAAAACCAGCTTGAACATCAGGAAGTTAACGGTTCACATATGGCTGAAGCCTGGCTTGGAGAATTTTGAGCATTACTTTCCTAGCGTGTGAGATGTAGCGGGTAAATCAACTATACTTCACATAAAAAAGTTTTAAGCTAATCGGTTTACACAATCAATTATATGATCACCCTGTCCTTCAAGAACCAGGAGGTAGAGCTGCCTCAATGTTTAGGATCGAATCATAGTCCCAACTACTTAAAATTCAGTACATACTTCCCTCCTTTATCTGCACCATGACCGCAACAGCAACAGCAGAGTAATTAAGAACATGGACTCTAGAAGCAAGTGGCCAGAGTTCAAATCCTAACCCTGCTACATAGACTCTAGCTATGTGACCTCAAGAAATTTTGCTGTTTTTTTTTTACAATGAAATAATTTCAAACTTGGAGAAAAATTGCAAGAATAGTACAAAGGACTCCTTTATGCCCGTCACCGAGGTTCACCAATTATGAACATTTTGCCATATTTACTTTTATCTTCCCCACAAACACAATTTCATTACTAATTTTTAAACTATTTTGATAACAGGTTGTAGATAGACATGGTGCCTCTATGTCTAAATACTTCAGAAAGTCAACTCCTAAGAACATACTACAGTCCAATTATCACATTAGAAAATTTAACAATAACAATACAGTACTATTATGCAACAAACATAAAGTCCATATCTAAATTTTACCAATTGCCCCAATAATGCTCTTTATGGGAATTTTTTTCCTCAATCCAGGATTCTAATCCAGAATTGTGGCCAGGTTTCTTAATTTTTCCCTCATGGGATTACTGGGAGAAATAAAGGAGTAAACATACAGAATTTAGAACGGTTTTTAGCATTTAATATAGGTATTAGCTGCTTTTAGGGAGAGACAGACTCCATACAGGGCTTCCATGGTGGCTCAGCTGGTNATCCAGAATTGTGGCCAGGTTTCTTAATTTTTCCCTCATGGGATTACTGGGAGAAATAAAGGAGTAAACATACAGAATTTAGAACGGTTTTTAGCATTTAATATAGGTATTAGCTGCTTTTAGGGAGAGACAGACTCCATACAGGGCTTCCATGGTGGCTCAGCTGGTAAAGAATCTGCCTGCAGTGTCGTGCAGGAGATTGGGGTTCGATCCCTGGGTTGGGGAGATACGCTGGAGAAGGGCACGGCAACTCACTCCAGTATTCTTGCCTGGAGAATCCCACAGACAGAGGAGCAGGGCAGTGCGCCACAGTCCATGAGGTAACACAGAGACTCCATACAAAGTACAATAATTGTTGGATAATGAAAATAACTCTTTAGACATTATAGTTCTGTTGTGTTTTTGTTTTTTTTTTGGCGGTGGGGGGGGGGCATGCTGTTAAGCATGTGTGATCTTAGCTCCCCAACCAGGGAACGAACTCCTACCCTCTTCATCGGGAGCATGAAGTCTTAACCACTGGACCGCCAAGGAAGTCCCCAGACACTATACTTCCTAAAGTCATTTTCATGAAAACCCTCTGTAAAATATGTTGTGTATATCCATTATTTCTGAAACAGAATACACAAAATATAATTCAACCTTTTCCTTAGTAACTCAGGGTCTTCACATCAGCAGGAGTACTGTGCTATAAAACCATGATGCTGTCAAAGGTTCTTGAGGTGTGAAGTGCTATATGCCTCCATAGTGAAACGGCAATAAAGTTCTGGACAGACATCTTGAATTTCCTCCTTCTGCTGTCAGCTTTTGATCATCTGTATATATTAGTGCACCCACTCTATATTATTCTAATAATGCTTATAGTCAAACAAGGCTTTTAGTTTAAAAGGCACTTTCATGTCATCTCTCATTAATTCAATAAATATCTACTATGTCATTTGATTAATTAGCTGATTTGAATTTCACAAGAAGTCTGTGAGGTAAAAAGAACATGTATTACTACTCCCAATTTTAATTACCTCATTATAGATGAATAAATTAAGGCTCAGAGAGGTCAACTGACTTACTCTGGGCCACAGAGCCAACAGGCAACACTGACAGCCTTCGCACACCTAGATCCTCTGCCCCTCAATACAAACACAGTTACCTCGGAGTGAGGCCCTAGGATGACAGACTTTTTAGGTAGGTGAACAAGCTTTTGGAAAGCTCTTTGACTTTCAAAAGTACTTTCAGCTTCCTTTCAAATGCAAGGAGTTGCATTCTGTTCGGCTGAAAATGCCAGATGTCTGAGTTTCAGATGCTCTTCCTCTGTATTTTCTCAAATATTTTTTCTAAAATTCTCTGAACTCAATGGCAACATTTTACTAACATAGACTCCACACCCATTTGAAACTTGAGATAAACTCAGACCTGCGCTAAAGTTAACCTCTGCACTCTAATAAAGAAAAGCCTGGCTAAGAAAATGGTATAAATAAGATTGCAGGGAGAAATGTTTAATGAGCTGTTCTTAAGCATTTCAGGAGTCTAATTTACATACAATTAAAGTTAAATTGCACATCATTCTCAGCTATTCATTAAACCAGGTACAGGGACCTCTACCTAACAAAATAACCTGGTAACACTATTAGCCTAGTTTCAGTTATGACTCAAAGTAACAGCTGCACCTAAAGAAAAACAAAACACAACACTCTCACTAGGATTTACCCCAATTAGCCCAAATTAATGAGGTTTGATTGTACCTCCAATGATGACCCACAAAACCTATCTTCCCCTGATGGCCTAGAGTAGAAGCTCAAATGCAGTTAAAACACTTGCCACAGAAGCTAGGTAGAGAAAGCAAGACAAAATGGCAATGGTATAGAGTTAAGAGCCAGAAGCCTCAGGTTCTAGGTCAGCTTATGCTGCTGAATCTGTGTGACCTTGGTTAAATCACTCTACTTCTAGAGCCTTCAGTTTCCTAAGCAATAAAGGTGGTCTTTAAATACCATATCTCACTAAAAGCATCCAGAGTTCTTTGACTAAAGGGCAAGAATTGTTCAAGAAGAGTCTGGAACCTCTTATAACTAGAAAGCAAGGAACAGTACCAAAGACTACTTCAGTTATGTCAAAAGGAATCAGGAGCTAACCTGAGAAGGCTCCCACTAGTTCAAGATGGAACAAACCGAACATCAGTAAAATTAACTACAATAGACTAAAACATATCAAGTATGTTAAAATTCATGATACTTTTTAAAAAAAACCTAACAACTCATTCATTCCCTGTGGAGTGTATCAGGAAACCAACTTATTTTCAAACTTGCAAATAAGGGAAGAAAGGTAAAGAATCGAGTATTTATCCTGCCTTTCCTGTACAAATCAAAAACTTCAGAGAAACCAAAGAGTTGATTAGGGAAGTTTTTCTTTTTTGAAGTATTCCAGCTCATAAATGAAAAAAGAATAATAGGGGGAAAAAAATGATAGAACCGGAATGAATATCACCATTTGCAAACATCTAGGCAATCATCACCCATGACTACTTACAACACAAAAAGAGACATCTGGACATTACAGGCCTTCTGACAGAAGAACACAACCACACTTACGAAGCATTATATTGTCAAGGCAGGGAGCTGATTTAGTTCAAGCCATCAGAGTTGTGCTGACCAGTAAACAGCCACTACACACATGAAGCTACTGAGCACTTGAAATGTGGCTGGCTCACATGCACTGCTATGTGCTGTGAGTGTAAAATACACTCCAAACCACAAAGGTTTAGTATGTAAAATATCTCAATAATTTTTATATTTATTACATGATGAAACGATAGTTTTAACTTACAACTAAATAAAACAAATTTCACCTGTTTCTTCTTACCTCTTAAATGCACCTACTAGAAAATTTAAATTTCACTTCAGACTTGAATATTTCTATTAGATAATGCTGCTCTAGATCTAACAACCAGTTTACAAGAGATACAAGCGGCAGAGAAACAAAATATAAGGGAAAAAAGAGGCAAGAGAACCCAAAGATTAAAAGAGACTTAAGAGCCATATAAACCAAATCAATGTATAGACATTTTTTTTGGAACCTGATTTGAATAAACCAACTGTTTAGAGAGAAGAGGGGAACACTGGTGAAGGGAGAGAGGGAAAAGAGAAGCAACTGTGGAAATATGAACATTAACTGGATATCCAATGATGTTATTGTGTACTGTGATTACTTTTTTCAAGAGTAATTACCTTTTAAAGCCAAAAAATGAAATTATTTACAATTTAAATGATATGGTGCATGGAATTTCTTTCAAAAAAATCTTGTGAGGATGAGACAGTAGTAGTACAGATGAGACAAGACTGGCCATGAGACTGAGAATTGCTGAAGTCCAGTGACAGCAATTCTCAGTCTCAGGCTCCTTATATCATCTTCTCTACATCTGTAAGGGTTGAAATTTTCTAAACATACTTTTTTTATGAGAGAAAATTTTACTATAAGGACACTTCTAGCTCTTGAATCTACAAATATCTATGAAAATAAATGATGGGGTTGGCAGGTACCTCAAGAAGTCATTCAATCTAGTTTTTTGCTTCTAGGAATGTTACTTGCAATATTACTTTACTCAACAAATATTTATTAAGTAATTACTAAATCCAAAGGCCATAGCACTGTAGAAGATGTATGCAGATGTAAGAGTTTCTATTTAAAGAGTTTCATAATACCAGAGAGACAAGAAAAGAACATAAATATAAACTAAAGTAAAAGTGATGAAGTTATGGTTTACCTGGGTTAAGTAAATCACAAAAAGGCATGATAGAAGAGTGTCATATAACTGGGTGTTAAAATAAGCAGGATTTGGACATGTAAAGACAAGGAGTATTATGTCTAAGGCGGACAGTGTGAGCAGAGGTACATAAGCAGAAAATAATGAGACATTTCTGAGGAATGAAGATGAGTATTATTGCAAAAGCAGTAGGGAACACAGCTGGAAAGACAAGTATGGCCAGATGATAGAATCTTAAATATCAGGTTGAGTTTGTACTTTAGTCGCTAAGAGATAGGAGTCACACAAGACAAGTTACAGATTAAAGAATATTTAGGAAGATGCTATGTATATCACTTGGTATTACTGCCTAGAAAATTCCATGGACAGAGAAGCCTGGCAGGCTACAGTCCATGGCGTCACAAAGAGTGGGACAAGACTGACTGAGCACACACACATACATCTCACTTGAGCAGAGAACAGAATGGACCTGGGGAGCGGTGGGAGTGGTGACAGGCGCGTTACAGAAAGTAGAAGCAACAGTTAAGGCAAAGGTAACGAGGAGCTTGAACTGGTATAGTAGGGAAAAGAGGCAGGGAGGGACCTGAGAGTATCTTGGCATGAAAAGAGGGAGGTCAGGAAAGTCAACCAGCAACTAAGGCCTTACATCTCACTGAACTGGGTAAACAGTAGAGCCAATGTTTGATATGTTGGCAGACCTATACTAGCTCTGAAATGTACTGAATAAACGACTGACTGAGTGAATAAGTAAATAAGGGAGTCTGGGGAGTGGGATGGGCAGAACAGCTCAGCCCTCCTGTTTTAACTTGTGAGGAAGTCAAGGTGCTGAAGGAAAATGCTGCCCAGGTGTGCTAAGCAACATTGTCAGAAAAGCAAAGGTTCTATCATAAAAATCTGTATAAAAAGTATAAAATCCATCCAACTCTTACCATGTCTCTCTAGCAAGAAGGAAACAAGTAGTACCAATATGACCACCGGTTCCCAAAGGAAAACAATCCATGAAAAGCTGAAGGTGCAGAAGAGATGACCAAGTGGACTGGGGTTCAAAGATGGAAATACAGATTTGGAAGATACCAAACAGAGGAGGTGATTGTCAAAGACATGAGAGAAGAGATGACCTCCTAACACAACAGCATAAAGGGCAAGGTAAGGACACAGGACAACCTGGAGACAGACAAAGAAGAAAGATCAAGGAAAGCGAGAGAATCAGAACAATGCCCTGTTAAAAAGTTCAGAGAAGAATTTCTAGAAGGAAGGCATGCTCAATTCTTGTTTTCTTCTTCGACCCACACAGCTAATTCATCATCAAGCCTATCAGCTCTACCTCCAAAATACTTACTAAATACATCTACTTCTCTCATTTCTTCTTCCACCAACCTAGCTGACATCTCTACCACACCTGGACTTCTGCTATTCACCTTAAATCAATCCCTGCCCCCCAAATAATTCATGTTTTTTTGCAGCAATTGGATTAATCTTTTCTTTAAAAAAAATTATTTATTTAGTTGGCTGTGCTGGGTCTTCATTGTGGCATGCAGGATCTTCAGTCTTCACTGTGGCACACGGAATCTTCAGTCGCTGCAGGCAAACTCTCAGGAGCAGCAAGTGGGATCTAGTTCCCTGGTCGGGGATTGAACCTGGCCCCCTGCATTAGGAGCTGGGGTGGTCTAGCCACTGGACCACCAGGAAGTCCCTGGATTAATCTATAAAAAATGCAAATCACATCACATACCCACTCGCTCTTTAAAACACTAACTAAATGGATACTTAAAGACACTGGGGTGTGACAATGCTACTATAATCATGTTCCAGTAGGGGAAACACTTGCATTATATATATATAAGTCTGAACTTATTCTATGAGGCCAGTACTACTGTGCTATCAAAACCAGACAAAGGGACTTCCCTGGTGGGGAAGTTGCTAAGACTCCACGCTCCCAATGCAGGGGACCTGAGTTCAATCCCTGGTCAGGGAACTAAATCCCATATGCTGCAACTAAGGTCCAGTGCAGCCAAACAAATAAATAAATTAAAAAAACAAAACAAACAAAAAAAAAACACCCAAAGACTTCCCCCTAAAGTTAGGAACAAGACTGCGATATCCATTCTTATCATTTCTGTTCAGTACTGTACTAGAGGTTCTAGCCAGGGCAATCAGGTAAGAAAAAGAAATAAAAGGCATGAGACTGGAAAGGAAGAAGTAAATTCCATTTGCAGATAACATGATCGTGTAATATAGAAAATACTAAGAAATCCATCAAAACACTGTTAGATCCAAGGCGGCAGGATACAAGATCAATATACAAAAATCAATTTTAGGGTCTCCCCTAGTGGTCCAGTGGTTAAAAGAATCCACCTTGCAATGCAAGGGATGAGGATTCAATCCCTGTCAGGGAACTAAGATCCCCCATGCCTCAAGAGCAACTAAGCGTGAGCCACAATTAGAGTCCATGAACTGCAACAAAAGATTCCCCATGACTCAATGAAGAAATGATATGCTGCAAGTAAGACCACAACGGAGCAAGATAAATTTCTTTTTAAAAATCAATTTTATTTCTGAAGTGAAGTCGCTCGGACCTGAGTTCAATCCCTGGTCAGGGAACTAAATGGGTCCGACTCTGTGACCCCATGGACTGTAGCCCACCAGGCTCCTCCCTCCATGGGATTCTCCAGGCAAGAGTACTGGAGTGGGTTGCCATTTCCTTCTCCAGGGAATTTTATTTCTATACACTAGCAATAAACCAGAGAAGGCAATGGCACCCCACTCTAGTACTCTTGCCTGGAAAATCCCATGGACGAAGAAGCCTGGTAGGCTGCAGTTCATGGGGTCACTGAGAGTTGGACACGACTCAGTGCCTTCACTTTCACTCATTGGAGAAGGAAATGGCAACCCACTCCAGCATTCCTGCCTGGAGGATCCCAGGGATGGGGGAGCCTGGTGAGCTGCCGTCTATGGGGTAGCACAGAGTCGGACACGACTGAAGCAACTTCGCAGCAGCAGCAGCAGCAATAAACAATCCAAAAATTAAACTAAAAAAATAATTTCATTTACAAATGCATCAAAATAAATTTAGGAATACCTAGGAATAAATTTAATAAAAGAAGTGTAAAACTTGTACATTAAAGACTTCAAAATATAGAGAAAAAATTTTTAAGGCCTAAATAAATGCAAAAACACTCTATATTAACAGAGTGAAAGACTTAATATTGTTTCAATGGCAATACATCCTAAATTAATCTACAGTCAATGAAATTCCAATCAAAATCCCAGCTGATTTTTTTTTTTTTTGCAAGAATTGACAAGCTGAGCCCAAATTTATATGGAAGTGCAAGGGACTCAGAAGTCAAAACAAATACTGAAAAACAGAACAAAGCTGAATGACTCATACTTTTTTATTTCAAAATTTATAATAAAAGAGCTTCAGTAATCAAGACTGTGACACTGGCGTAAGAACAGACATTCAGGTCAGTGGATCAGAACTGAGAACTCCCAAAAACCTCTATGGTCAATTTATTTTTAGCAAGGATGCAAAAAAATTCAATGGGGAACAAATTATCTTTTCAATAAATGGTGCTGGGACAATTAGATACTCATCTGAAAAGAATAAAGTTGAACTTCTACCTAACACCATAACAAAAAATTAACTCAAAATGGATCAAAGGCTTAACTATAAGATCTAAAAGTATAAAACTCTAAGGAGAAAATATAGATGTAAATCTTCACAATCCTGGACTAGGCAATGGTTTCTTAGATAGGACACCCAGAAAAACAACCAACCAAAGGAAAAGTAGATAAACCATACTTCATCAAAATTAAGAAACTTTTGTGCTTCAAAGGTCACAGCAAGAAAGTGAAAAGACAACACACAGAAATGAAAATATTTACATATCATAACTGGTAAGGGGCTTGTATCCAGAATATATAAGAAACTATACAATTCAATAATAAAAAGGATGAATGACCCAACTTAAGAATGGGTAAGGCATTTAAACAGACATTCGTCAAAGAAGATACAGAAATAGCCAACAGACACATGAAGGGTGCGCAACACCACACTAGTTATTAGGGAAATGGAAATCAAAACATTAGCTATGTGGGAGGTGGGTAAACTAGGCATTTGGGATTAGCTGCTACAAACTACTACATAAAAAGCAGATCAACAAGAGGTCCTACCGTATAGCACAGGGAACTATACTCAGTATCTTGTAACAAACTACAGTGGAAAAGAATTAGAAAAAGAACATATACATGTATAACTGAATCACAGTGCGTACACCAAACACTGACACAGCACTGTAATCAACTACAGTTCAAAAACAAAACAAAAGCTAAGAGATACCATTTCACACTCACTAGGATGGCTACAAAAAAAAAAAGATGAGAAATATTGGTGAGGGTGTGGAAAAACTGGAATCATACAATGCTGGTGGAAATAAAAACAGACTGGCAGTTTCTGAGTTACCATATGACCTGGCAAATCCATTCATAGGTATGTACTCAAGGAAAATGAAAACATACATCCACTTCAAAAAATCTCTATACAAATGTTAGAGCACTGTTATTCACGATAGCAAAAAAGTGGTAACAAACCAAATGTCCACCAACTGATGAATAAAGAAAAGTGTTACATCCATACAGTGGAGCACTGATCCAAGCCTACCACACGATGGACACATGAAAGCATTATGCTAGGTGAGAGAAGCCAACCATCGAACACCATGTATTATATGACTGAATTTATATGAAATGTCCAGAAAGGGCAAATCCACAGACACAAGAAGCAGGTTAATGGTTGTCTAGGACTGTGGGGAGGGGAAAATAGGGAGTGACTTCTAAAAGTTATGGAGTTTCTTTCTGGTGTGATAAAAACATTCTGCATTTTGAAATTAAACAGTGGTGATAACTGTATAACCTTGTAAATATACTACAAAACACTGGATAGCATATTTTATTTTTGTTTTTAATATTTATTTATTTTTGGCTGGCTTGGGATCTTAGTTTCAGCACACAGGATTTTCCTTGCCGCAAGCAGACATCTCTCTAGTTGAGTCACCAGCTACAGGGAGCGCGGGCTTAGTTGCCCAGTGGTATGTGGGATCTCAGTTCCCTAACCAGGGATTGAACCTTGGTCCCCTGCATCACAAGGCAGATTCTCAATCACCAGACCACTGGGGGTCCCTCAACTGCATATTTTAAATGGGTAAATTGTTTGGTATGTGAACTGTACCTCACTTTATATTTATTTATTTATTTATTTATTTATGGCTGTGCTGGGTCTTCATTACTGCTCAGGATTTTCTCTGGTTTCAGCGAGTGGGGGCTACTCTCTCCTGGCAGTGCACGGGCTTCACGTTGAGGTGGCCTCTCTTGTTGCAGACCATGGGCTCTAGAGCACAGGCAGCACTTGTGGTGCACAGGCTTAGCTGCTCTGAGGCATGTGGAATCTCCCCAGATCAGGGATGGAATCCGTGACTCCTGTATTCACAGGCGATTCTTTATCACTTAGCCACCAGGGAACCCTGAATCTCACTTTTAAAAATCAAAAAGAAATGTCCACAAAAAGACTTGCAGACAAATATTCATAGCAACTTAATTTGTAATAGCCCCAAACTAGAAACATCCACATATCCATCAACAGGTGAATGGATAAAAAAATTACTATATTCATGCAATGGATTATTACCTGACAACCAGTGAAACTTGCAACAACATGGATGAATCTCAAAATAATCATCCCAAATGAAAGACACCAGACCTCTGTCAATGAGCATGTACTGTATGATTCCATTTATATAAAATTCTAGATTTCCTGATGGCTCAGCAGGTAGAGAATCTGCCTGCAACTCAGGAGACAAGGAGACACGAGTTAGATCCCTGGGTTGGGAAAATCCCCTGGAGGAGGAAATGGCAAACCTCTCCAGTTATTCTTGTCTGAAAAATCCCATGGATAGAGGAGCCTGGCAGACTATAGTCCAAAGGAATACAAAGAGCTGGACACAACTGAGCATGCATGCTGGCTAGAAGATTCAAAATAATTTATTGTGATAGTGTATCAGTTGTTGCCTGTGGCTGGGAGTGTGAAGGTGAGCATCAGAGCAGAAGGGAGTGATTACAGAGGTAGGAGGAAAGATTTACGGGTGATGAGTATGTTCATTATCTTAATTATGGTAGTGTCTTTAATGGTATATACATATGTCAAAAATTACCAAATTTTACATTTCAATATGTGGTTTATGGCAATAACATCTCAAAAAAGCTGTTATAAAAATGAAAAAAAAAGGCTGTTAATTCAAGTGTTTAAACTGCTGCTGTCTATAGGCTAGATAATAATTTTAAACAAAAGTTACATGATTAATAGTTACTATGTGAGGTGATGTATGTGTTAACTGGCTTGATTGTGGTTAATCATTTCACAATGCATATACATATACCAAATTTTCATGTTGTATACCTTAATATAAGATTTTTGTTTGTCAATTATATCTTGATAAAGCTTAAAAAATAAAAATAAATAAAAGTTACATTAACTATTGAAAAAAATAACATTGGGGAGGAGATAGGAGTATTCGGAAAAAATTAGCCATGAATTAGTAACTCTAGTTAGGAAATAGATACACAGGGGTTCATTATACCATTTCTTACTTTTATATATGCTTGAAATTTGGCATTAACAACTTTTTAAAGGGAATACCCTGGTAGCCCAGTGGTTAGGACTCCACACTTTCACTGTCAGACACAAGTTCAATCCCTAGCTGGGGAACTAAGATCTCACAAGCCACACAGTGGGGCCAAAAAGAAAGAAAAAAAAAATAAAAGTTAAAAAAAAAACTGTTCAAGCATCTGAAAAAAAAAAAAAAAAAAACTCAAGACTTTCCATTTTACTTAAAACTTATCAAGCCTACAAAGCTTTGAAATACCTTTGTCCTTAGCCTTTTCCTTCTACCTTGGAACTGTCTTTTCCTCACCTCTTCATTTGGTTCATTCATTGTTCATTCTTCAGTTTTGGTTTGTCACCGTCTCACAGAAGCCTGTTCTGACCATCTCTGTGGTGTGCTTAGTCACTCGTCGTGTCTGACTCTTTGTGATCCTGTGGACCATAGATTACCAGGCTCCTCTATCCATGGGGATTCTTCACACAAGAATACTGGAGTGGGTTGCCATGCTTTCCTCAGGGATTCTTCCTAACCCAGGGATCGAACCCAGGTCTCCCACGTTGCAGACAGATTCTTTACCAACTGAGCCACCAGGGAAGGCCCACCATCTCTACATTCCTCCATTATCTCTGTTACAACAACTTATTTTATTCTCTTAGTAACATATCAATATCTTTCAATATCTTATGAGCTTGTTGTTGTTCAGTCTCTAAGTTGTGTCCAATTCTTTGCGACCCCAAGGACTGTAGCACAGCAGGCTTCCGTGTCCTTCACTACCTCCCAGAGTTTGCTCAAACTCCTGTCCGTTGAGTCCATGATGTCACACAACCATCTCATCCTCTGTCACCCACTTCTCCTGCCTTCAATCTTTCCCAGCATCAGGGTCTTTTCCAGTAAGTCAGTTCTTTGCATCAAGTGGCCAAAGTATTGGAGTTTCAGCTTCAGCATCAGTCCTTCCAATGAATGTTCAGGGTTGATCTCCTTTAGGATTGCCTCGTTGGATCTCCCTGCTGTCCAAGGGACTCTCAAAAGTCTTCTCCAGCACCACAGTTCGAAAGCATCGATTCTTCCTCACTCAGTCTCCTTTATGGTCCAACTCTGACATCTGTACATGACCACTGGAAAAACCACAGCTTTGACTACACAACCTTTGTTGGCAAAGTGATGTCTCTGTTTTTTAACATGCTGTCAAGGTTTGTCATAACTTTTCTTCTAAGGAGTAAGCGTCTTTTAATTTCATGGCTTCAGTCACAGTCCTCAGTGATTTTGGAGCCCGAGAAAATAAAATCTTCCACTTTTCCCCCCTCTATTTGCCATGAAGTGATGAGACCTGAGCCATCATCTAGTTTTTTGAATGCTGAGTTTCAAGTCAGCTTTTTCACTCTCCTCTTTCACCCTCAACAAGATGCTCTTTAGTTCCTCTTCACTCTCTGCCATTGGAGTGATATTATCTGCATATCTGAAGTTGCTGATATTTCTCCAGGCTATCTTGATTTATCTGTCTATGTGATTAATTTAATCTTGATTTATGTGTTTACTTATTGCCTACCCAAGCCTCCTTAAACTGCATGAGAGCAGCGACCTTGCCTCTTATAATCACCGAGCTGTGTTCTTCATGCCTGGCACATAACAGATATTCAATAATTATTTGTTGAATGTTAAACTAGTAACCCAATATTGCATATTATTGTTGAACATTTAATACACTAAGGTCCTACAGAGAACCTACTGTTTGTAAAGCTTCAGGTAACACATATCCATGTCTGAAGTGAGAGGATACGTGACATAATGCGAACAGAACGAAAATTTTTTTTAATTCCTCCAAAGGCTAGTGAAAACAGTAAATAAATACTATTTAAGAAGACTTTTTTTTCCCCTGGAGAATTCATTTAGAAACAGAAATAAAGAGTATTTACTTTCTCAAGACAGACCTATAAACAAGGGGATCCCCAGTGATTAATGCTGAAACCTATCAGAAAAAACATTTTTAGAAATTATCTAGAAAAAACACTGTCTAGTGAATCTTCTCAGCTTGCATGACTCTAAAGTAGTAGCTAGAGGTATGATGATACAAAGTTGTGTGTTAAGAAAGGTGGAAAGTAGCATCCATGTAGACAAAAATAAGGTAATGCAGTAATGGAAAAGCAGTCCAAACTATAATTATCAAATGATGAGCTCTAAAGCTACCTGTTTCAACACAGGAAAAGGATATCAGAATCCCTGGATTTATGCTGAATACAGCTACAAAAAGGCAACAAAATGCTGGTCATTATTACAAAAGCCTTGGAAACAGGGAACACATCATCCTGCCCTTGTACCAAGCAAAGTGTATCTGTATTAGAATAGAATGTGCAGTTGTGGTCGCCATAACACAAAAAGGTAAAATAGAGAAGGCCTAAAAAGGTATCCAAAAAGGCCAAAGGACAGAGGAGCTTATGTAGGTATATATATATCTTTTAATATAGATATATAAAGGACACATTAGTATGAAAGAAAGAGGGTGTGAAATGGTAGACTACATCAAATCTTAAAAGCTACAATCCAGTTAGAAGTGTAAACAAACAGTAAAGTATATATTTTTTTTAATTTAAGCCCAAGTTTTAGAATAAGACAGACAAATTTTATGTCAAAAAAGGAAAGGGAAGAGGGAAAGGGAAGAAGGGGAAAAAAATGAAGGCAGGAAGGAATTGAGCTTTAATCCCAGTAGGCTTAGCTGTGTGACAGTGGGCATGATACTTAACTTTGAGCCTCGCTTTTCTCCTCTTTAAATATCTAATTTGAAGGGCTGCCATGAGTATGGAGATATGCACACTGCCTGGTATATAGTCTACATTTACTACTTTTATTAGGACTAATAAAAAGTAATAGTTTACTACCCAATTCAGTATATAAAGTAATAAAACTCATTACTCAGATGACAAGTACAGAATGTAAGAAAAAAAAATCATTCAAAGATAGTCTAGAAAAATTCATAGGCACCTTTTCCATAAGAATCTTCTTCCTAAGAAAAATTACAAATTTTAGGCAACAGAGCCCTAAACTTTGAAGCTGACACTTTCACCCCTTTACCATTAGCAGCAGAATTCTGGACTAGATGATATGTCCAACCAAACATGCCATTCATTGTCTTAATTTAATTAGACAGGTCCCTCTCTTACAGATGAGAAAACTGAACCTAAGAGTCAATGCCCAAGGCTACACACAAAGCTAATACATGGAGGAGCCTACATTTGAAACCAGATGGCCTGACTCCAGAATCTATACTCATAACCACAACTAACTGCCTCCTACTCTGCAAGAAATGTTGGATGCTGGGTATGCAGGAATGAGATGAGTGATTAAGGAGTATACAGTAAGTATTCAAAAAGGCTGCTTGATGAGTCCAGCCCAGCCAAGGTCACCACCAGTTAGATACTCAGATTTAGGGTGACCATAAGCATGAATACTGAAATAATAACTGATTAATGAGGATGCAACAAACCTAATATAAGAAGGGAGGCCTAAAAATCCCTAAACTGTGGTCTCAGATATGGTAAACAAACTGCAGAAAAAGAGGAAAACATATCAAAATGCTAACTAGTGGGATTATGTGAAAATGAAAGTCACTCAGTCATGTCCAATTCCTGGTGACCCTGTGGACTATACAGTCCATGGAATTCTCCAGGTCACATATTGGAGCCGGTAGCCTTTCCCTTCTCCATGGGATCTTCCCAACCCAGGGATCGAACCCAGGTCTCTCACATTGCACGCAGATTCTTTACCAGATGAGCCACAGGGAAGCCCAAGAATACTAGAGTGGGTAGCCTATCCCTCCTCCAGCAGGTCTTCCCATCCCAGGAATCAAACCAGGATCTCCTGCATTGCAGGAGGATTCTTTACCAACTGAGCTATCAGGGAAGCCCAATGGGATTACAGGTGACTCATTCTCTGTTTCATTTTTTTTTAATTTGGCTTTAAAAACAAAAAAGAGCTCATTATTTTCATAACTGGAAAAATGAAGAAATAAAAATAAATCTGAAGAAACATTCACTCTTTACTCACTTCAAATTCTGTAATTTGTTGCAATGAGCATGTATTACTTTTGTAACTCCAAAGAGATTTAAAAAACAAATCTATTAGAAAAATGAAGTAAATTACATGCAAATACCAAAGCCCCCAAAATGGATATAAGAATTAGCAAATAAGGAGTTACAGTTTGTTGGAAAGAACTCTATACATAGACCTCAAGACTCAGATTCACACTGATATACACATCAACATGGGATGTCAAAAACTATGTTGAACAGAAGAATTCAGACACAAGAGTACATACTGCATGAGCCAAGAACAGGAAAATTAATATGTAAGGATAGAAATCACAACAGTGGTTGCCCGTAAGTCAGCAGGGAACTGAGGAGGGTTATGGAGACAGTCTATCTCTTGACTGGGTGTTAGCCATACACATATTTACATTGTGTCAAAACTCATCTATCAACAATTACACACTTGTATTTCTATGTATTCCACTTTATGCAAATTTTACCTTTAAAGAGAGATCTCATTAAAAAAAAAAGACAGGGTTCAATCTCAAAAGATAGGGTTCAATCTCAAATCTGTTATTTATTAGTTGAATGACTTTAAGGAAGTTACTTAACCTCTCTGAGGCTGCTTATCTGTATGTATGCTCAGTCACGTCTGACTCTCTGCTACACCAGGAGCTGTAGCCCACCAGGCTCGTTTGTCCATGGGATTTTCCTGTCAATAATACTGGAAGGGGTTGCCATTTCTTCCTCCAGGGGATCTTTCTGACCTAGGGATTGAACCCACATCTCCTGTGTCTCCTGAATTGGCAGGCGGATTCCTTACCGCTGAGCCACGGGGAAGCCCATTTATGGGTATAAAATGTAGCTAACATAATTTATCTCAAAAAAATAATAATAATAATAATTTATCTCAATGCTGGGAACTGATTGTAACATGTATCAAAGTCAGAGACTGTGCTTTGCAAACTCTAACAATATGAATGTTCAAAGAACTTTAAAGGTAAAATGGGGGCAAAGTGGATCTTATATTTCTCATAATACCACAAATGGCTTTGTTATCAGGAATACTATTCTTTAAAAACTATCAGTATTCTACAAAGGGAAATTTACTTATAGTTCTCAATTGTGAAGGGAAAGGAACATCATAGGCAAGATCTAAGACCTCCTTCCACATAGTTAAAAACAATTACTCAAGATATGACTTGAGAGAAAGCTTGCTAGACTGAGTATTTGCCGAACAATGGCATAATCACAGGAGGAAAAGGTCTCAATTCTAAATACATGAGAGTAAGAGTTGCTCACTACTTTACTATGTCAATTACAAAGTTTAAATGTCCCCGTAAGTCTTATCATAAATGTGCGCAAATATGTATCTGTGCACATACATACACACATTTACTCAAACTGGAACAGAGTTAAACCACTGCTTCTTCCCAAAAGGGCTTCTACATTCTAAAAATAAGAAACTTAATTCTGTTCAACTAGAATTCAGAATTCATCTTATAACTGAGAGTATGTCTCAGGCTTTCCCATATTTACCCAAAAAGAAAAGCAGCTTGAAAAATAATATCATAGGCAAAGTCTAATAGCCTCTCCCATCAATCTCAAACTGTTTGTCTTTATTAGTGTATAGAAATCATGAAAACAACCAGATTTTTCTGCAGTACTTCTATATCTGAACGTTATTTCTTCTGTAAGCATTCAACAATTCTTGTTTCTATTCTTCTCTTTTCTAATTCAATTCTGTTTGCTTTCTAAGTTAAGAAGTGTGCTTCATTTGCATAAATGGTAACTATTCTGAGATACCATTCATAACCATACATTTGAATTCTCTAGAGTACTATTCATATCTTTAAATGGAACAGGGGAAAAAAAACACTCATTCAACTTCACTTTAATGGTGACTAAGAAATGAATGATCATGTTATCTTGTAGAGGGTTGGCCAAAGGAGTGAAGTCCCCCAGTGTTACTACTAACTTGTCATCATTTTATGAACGTCCAAAGGAACCAAGAGGATCACTGCCTTGACCAATCTACCTATCACAAAAAAATACTGCGCTTAGAAAAACATGCTCATTAGCTAAACATGCTTTTTAGAGTTATGAAGTATCTATGTAGAAACATTAAAAAGATACAGCTTAGCCAAGAAGCTCAAAAATTAGCTGAGAAGAATCCTGACAAGTCCTGGCAAGTTCTCTATAAAACCAATGCTGGTTATTCTCTAAGTGTTAAAACAGCTTTTCTGAGAAAAGCTGAGTCTTTTAGTCAAGGTAGTAATATTCTAGTAGTTCTTTACTCCACCTAATCGGTAGCAGAAACTGAATTCACAAAATCGGCATAAATAATTCAACTATCTGTACTGCTCTAATATATTTAAACCAAATAAAACGAGCAGAATAAAAATGATGGTGCTATTTTAAGTTTGTCATCTCCTGATTTCCCTCATTTTTCTTTCTTATCCAAAAGTCAGAGATAAAAGACTATATAACCGGAGAGGAGGAATGGAAGGACAGCACATATGTGGGGACAGCTACATTCATCCCCGCTCTATGATCCTACAACCCCTACCCTTGACAGAGTTTTCAACAGAGGGCAATTTTCTCCCCAAAGGGCATTTGACACTATCTGGAGACATTTCTGGTTGGCACAGCTGAGAAGGGGCAGAGGTGCAGTTACCATTAATAGATAGTGGCTAAAGACCAGGGATACTGCTAAAGATACTACAATTCCCATGACAGTCTACCACTATACAGCATATTATTCAACCCAAAATGTCAATAGCACTAAGGATGAGAAACCTGACCCCAAGGCTCAATAAAGACCTACCTCTCAATAAATGTTTGTTGGAATGAACTGAAAAGGAAAGACCATAAATTGGAAAAAAAGAGAAGCCTACAAGAATGAAACAGAAGACAGAGGCCTAAATTAAACATTACTAGCAACTATCAAGCCTTTATTGAGACTTCCTGGAGGTCCAGTGGTTAAGACTCTGCACTTCCAACACAGGCGATGTGGATTCGATCCCTGGTGGGGGAACCAAGATCCGACATTACACGTGGCATGGCAAAAAAAAAAAAAAAAAAAAAAACCGCTTTATTGTGTGTTTCACAATCAGTCACACAGAAATGAACAATAGAGCCCAGCCCATAAGAAGCTCATCGCCAGGTAAAGGAAAGAGTTTTATAATTTGTCTGTTATCTGATTTGACAATATCCGATAAATGCCTTAATGAAGGAGAAGACATACAAGGGAATCGCTCAACTTTTCCTAGGAATGATTCACATCTTAGAAGACATCTTAGCTCAGTTCTGAAGGATAAGTAGGAAGCATCTTACTTCACAGCTAACAATGCCTCTTTGCAGACAAAAGCCATTCAACAAAAACTGTGGAATATCAATTATGTATGTTTTGGAGACAAAAATTACAACTTTCACTTTTTCCCTTGGCATTGCTGGTACCCAGCAGCCCACCTCCCCAACTCAAATCCCAACAATTCTTTAATGAGCAATTGTCACCAACCTATCACAGTGGTCAGTAAGGCCACTATCCACGGATTCAGTAAAACTTCCAGTTGCCTGTCAACAAGACTGTATCTAATCTTGCCTAGATCACAAAATCAGGATGGCGATGCTGGCAGAGTAACTAGCAATGAACTGACTGTGTGTCCAGATCTGCCAACTGTTGGATGTGTGCTAGTATCTTGGAAAGCTATTTTACTTTATGAAAAAATCCTCTTCCACCCTACCCAATTCATGCCAGAACCAATATGGAGTCACTCAGTCGTGTCCAACTCTTTGTGACTCCATGGACTGTAGCCTACTAGGCTCCTTCATCCAAGGGGTTTTCCAGGCAATAATACTGGAGTGGGCTGCCATTTCCTTCTCCAGAGGATCTTCCCAACCCAGGGATCGAACCCAGGTCTCCCACATTGTAGACAGATGCTTTACTGTCTGAGCCACCAGGGAAGTCCAATAGCAAATTAATCAACATATATTTACTGAACACCTTCCATGTGCTTACCTCAGTGGTTCTCAACCCTGGTTGTTTACTGACATCAGAATTCTCAGATATAATTTCCTTTTTGATGGTAAATTCTGATGCAACAAAAGTGTGATGCCTTGGCCTTTAGGCTTTACAGAATATACAAGAAGTGTAATACACAGTGCTTGTTTTGAAGAGTTTCACCACAGTCACAACAGAGTAACCTGTAATAATATGTTTGTTTACTAATTTGTAACCCTTCTGCAATATTATCCATCCTTACCAAACAGAAGAAACTGAGGTAGTCTGGATAAGAACTGTTCCTAGGCCCTAGTCCAATCAAACACCAACTACACCTAATACACTGTTACACTGATACACTGTTCCACACCCTTTCTATCTCCCAGAGAGTGAAAGTGCCACTCTCAGGAACTATGGAGACACTCCAATTAGGAGAATGAATTGAGGCCCTCAAATCAGGTGGCAGTTTGTCCTGAAGCCCAGAATCTCTCAAATTCATGATGTCGAAGGCCTTCTTTTAAATAGGAGAAATAATTCTTTAACCTCTAACATAACCAGTCCACCTCACTCCTAGTTGAAGTGTTCAAGAATAGTAAAGAGTAGACTGAATTTTTGTAAATGTGCTCCTAGAGGTCCTTGACAGTTTAAAGAAATCACCCAAATTCATAAGGCTGGTAAACTTCAGTTTTTCACATGGTAAATAATTGAAATTTTTTAAAAAGTAAAAATATAAATCAAAACCATCTAAATCCAATATATTTTAGTAGACTCCTTGATGTGCAAATTGAAGCCTGAAAATTTAAAAACGTAAAACTTTTAATCTAAATCTCATCCAGCAGCAATGACGTCATACTAAAGACCACCTTGAAACTTTAAATTCTGCAAACATGATTCTACAGATCCTCACCTGATTAGTCTTTCTCTGAATTATAGGGGAAAAGATACAATTCTCTTAATTGCTATATAAAAATTGATGAGCACAAGACCTATAAATTACTTTTTAAAAAAAGAGAGCAGGGATGTCATTCAAACATCTAAGATAGAGACCAATAATGGTATTAAAAGGTAAAATTTTGTACTTGAGGAAAAATGCATATTAATGTATATTAAAATAAGAATATCATATGAAAGAAAAAAGTGTCTTCTATGTAATACTGTTTTTAGGACCTACGACTTTAAAATTTGCTTGGTTGACAATATTTGTCCTTGTAATTGTTCAGCATATAAACTATATCCATAAAATTCCACAATTCCTTATTTCCAAAATCCAAAAGGCTATAAAAAATATGTTTTCATTATTCATTTGGTGGCAATCCTGACATGAAATGACTATAAATGAAATGACATGACGCTATTTATAACACTTATTTATCCCAGTTGGTGTGAACATTCTGACATTTACTGCGGAAATAGAATTGTGTTTGATTACAAGGTACTGCCCCACACCTTTCAGGGATGTTACATAACTTACAATATATGTACATTTCTTTTTCAAAATTCTAAATTCGGAACCACAACTAATCCCAAGAACCTGCCCCCACCCAGGGTACTGCAGACTGATAAACTATATATAATTAAGACTAAATCTTTTACAGAAAATATAACTGATATTAAGAGTAAATGTAAATCTTTACATGCAACAGATAATAAATTTAGTGTCTTAACTATTCACAACTATACAATCCTGTAAAATAAAGCATTATAAAGACTTAACAAATGTCAAAAAACACGCCATTTTTTGTTTTTCAATTGATGGGGACATTTGCATCATCCAATATCTAGATCAAGTCCTCTCAGGCTGAAATCCACTAATTTAAATCACTGATTAAAAAAAAAAAAAANTAGCATTTGTGAGGATTCAATAAGTTAATTGTAGAATTAATGAGTCATGTGTGTAAAGTGCCTGATAGCTATTTATTCATTCATGGATTCATCCATTTGGTAAAAAAATTATTACACACCAACCATGTGTAGGGCAGTCTGCCAGCGGTGTAGCTACAGTGGTAAGCAAAACAGACTCACCTTCATGGGGCTTACAGTTGATGAGGAAGCAAGTTGTTAAATGATCAGACAAATCAAAAGCTATGATAGGGAATAAGGAGGCAAAGTACCGTGTGTTTATGAGAGTGAATGTCAGGAATTGAGATGGGGTCTCAGGAAGCTTCCTGAAGAGGTGAGTTGATGAATGGGGATTAACTAAGCTGCACATGGTTGCAAGAAGTGTTAGAGGCCAAGAGAAAACATGCTGAAAGCATCCAAGCCCAGGCCCATGGGGGTGAATTGCAGCACTGGGGAGAGAACTCTTGCTGTGGGCCTAAACAAATAAGGTGTTACAGAGTAAGGCAACTGGCTTGAAAGTGAGGCCATTCTCCAAGAGTCTCTGTTCTTTTCTGGTCGTGCCTGAGTGTTGACATCAACCTCCCTGGGCTTGAATCGGCTCTGCCATCTAACCTTGAACCATGTGACGTGAAGCAGTCACCACACCTCTTTGTACCTCAGCTCCTCTTCCAGTCAGTGGGAATAGTGGTAGAAGGGCTTAAGGTGAGGGAGTGAGGATTCAGTGTGGAAATGTGTATAAGACACCCTGGCGCATAGAAGGCACTTCACAAATGATGTTTAGCCTTCACAGCGTGGAGGGAGGTGAGCCTAAGGCAGCATATCCAGGCAGCATATCATAGTAATTAGCAATTAGTATTAACTGATTAATACTGATATCGGGAGAGAGCTGATGCAAGCTCCTGGGCACCAGGCAAGTTGTCATCTGAGCTTAATTGTCATAAAAGACTTTGGAGCCAGGCAAGCCTGGGTTCAAGTCACATCTGTACCATTTCCTGCCAGTGTGACCTTAAGCAGGTGACTTCACCTCTCTGAACCTCAGTTTCCTTATCCGTAAAATGGGGATGATAATTGCTCCAGGTTCTCAGAGATGTGAAGATTATCGCAGCTTTATTTATCTCAAATGCGAGGACTTCCCTGGTAGTCCAGTGGTTAAGAATTCACCTGCCATTTCAGAGGACATGGGTTCAATCCCTGGTCAGGGAACCAAGATGCCTCATGCTGCAGGGCAACTGGGGCACAACTACAGAGCCCACGTGCTCTGGCGCCTACACATCACAACGATAGATCCTGCATGCTGCAACTAAGACCTGATGCAGCCGTAAATAAATATTTAAAATGTGAAGTAATTAGCACAGTGATTGGCACGTGGCTGCAGTTGTTGAATGTTCGCCTTAATTATTATTGATGTCAGCAGTTACTGTCTAAGGGTCTAGGTAAGATCTTACTAGGTAAGACTCTAGTGCTTTGCTTGAAGGTTGTCTGACAACAGGAAACTTCGTTTCTCCTTTCAGGCAATGGAGAAAGGTTACTTTCAGAAGGGGAGGTGCCGTGCATCTTAATACTAACACTAATCTTGGGACTTACCTGACAGTCAAGGTTAGCACTCCACACTTTCACTGCCAAGAGCATGGGTTTGATCCCTGGTTGGGGACCTAAGATCCACAAGCCACATGGTGCTGCCAAAAAAAACACAACACATTACTGTTACTAATAATAAGCGCTAACATTGAGCATTTGCTATGTGCCAGCCATGGGGTAAGTGCTTTACTCATACATTCTTACAGCAGGCCTATAATTTAGGTCCTTTTATCATTTTCCAAATGAGATAAAGGAAGCACAGAGAGGTCAAGTGACTTACCCAAGGCCAAACAGTCAAGAAACAATATGACTGTGTTGGTGTTTTGGGGGAGGGAGGTGGGAGGGGGGTTCAGGATAGGGGACACAGGTACACCCATGGCTGATTCCTGTCAATGTATGGCAAAAACCACTACAATGTTGTAAAGTAATTAGCCTCCAATTAAATAAATTAATTTTAAAAAAGAATATGACTGCAATTTAAACCCAACCTTGGAACTTGAGAGGGCTTGGTGCTTTTGAGAGGCAGGCCATCTCTCTAGTACCCAAGGAGTTCTCACCTGGAATGGAACGATAAAATAATCATTGCTGGTAAGTCCCAGGTTCTGAAGACCGAACCCTGTTCCTTTCCCACCAGTTCTAGAAACTAACCCTTGCCTGTTCCCTGTTCTCGGAGGCTGATAAGATCAGGGAACATAACTTCTCCCTCTGCAAGGGGAAGCAGGAAGACACATCGAGTCACCAGAACTGGTTTGAATCCCAACTGTGCCACTTAATGATTCTGTCCTAGCCAAGTCACACCTCGTCTTTGAGCCTCAGTTTCCTTATCTATAAAATAGGGATGATAATAGCTCTGCCTCCAGGGCTGTTGTGAGGACCAGAAAAAACAAGTCCTGCATGAACTATAAAGTACTCTTCAGCACAAGGCTTCCTCTCCTTGTTGCTATGGGGATGGCAAGCACTCCAGAAAAGCAGTCACAGCCAGTATAGCGCATAGCAGGCAGATTGCCATCTCTGGAAACAGTCCNCCAGGGCTGTTGTGAGGACCAGAAAAAACAAGTCCTGCATGAACTATAAAGTACTCTTCAGCACAAGGCTTCCTCTCCTTGTTGCTATGGGGATGGCAAGCACTCCAGAAAAGCAGTCACAGCCAGTATAGCGCATAGCAGGCAGATTGCCATCTCTGGAAACAGTCCTGGATTCGAGTCCCAGATCTGCCTCTTATGCCTGTGTGACCTTGGGGCAGTCTTAGCCTCAGTTTTCTCATCTATAAAATGGAGTGAATCGTACTGATCTTGTAGGGCTGGAGGGAGGGCAAGCACAGTGAAAGAAGGCACCAAACGCCATGAACCCGTGCCTGGTACAGAACTGCCAGAGCACGGGGACTCGGCAGAGGGACCACAGAGAATCACCCTGACCCCTTCACACAACCCCTGCCTAAGGGCAAGAGGGTGGAGAGGACTGTGCTCAGAGGCAGAATGGTCTCCAAGCCACTGCCCTGCCTCTGGCATCCTTAGCTCAGGCTGGGTCCACTGCATCTCTCTCTCTCTCCTCCCTCCCTCTCGTCAAACAAGTTCTTCTCCACTGAGCAATCCCAGGGGGCCCCCGAACCTCGGTTCCAGCCAAGCTTGCAGGCTTCCCCCGCCTCCACATCCTGAATCCACAGCCTTTGCATTTGCCATTCCTTCCACCTGGAATGCTCTCTCCTCCCCGGAGCGACTTTGATGGGGGAAGATGAGGGGAGGGGGGAGGGGGGCACTCCTGGAGGGGAAGGATCTGGAATGATGCTCCCCCACCACCTCACTCCCCTTGCCTGCAACCCCCACACGGCAAGCCTGACCTCCCCCCCTCCCAGCATGGGGGATGAGACAGCGCTGGGAGGGGGAGGAGGAGAGGGAGGACTCAAGTGAAGGGCCCTCTGTGGGGTTTTTCACCTGCTCAGAAGAGGCAGACGGAAATGAAAGCTCTAGAAAAATGCCTGCCGCTCTGCTCCCGAGGCCCCCCCTGCCTTCCCACTGTGCCTTCTTCTCTCCCTGCCCCCTCCTCCTGCAGGCAGGTGCCACATAGTCAAGGAACACGGGTGGGCGGGCAGGCCAGAAAGCCTTGAGTTCAAATCCCATTCCTGCGGCTTACCCAGGGAGTGGCCTCCGCAGGCTGTTTGGCCTGCTTACACCTCATTTCTTGATAAAAGGAGACAACAATCCCTTTTCAGGCCACTGTGAGGACTAAACAGGGAAGCCAGATGAAAGTGCCCAGCACAACCAAAGCGCTCAGCAATGGAGTTGGTAACAGTGATGGCAACACATCCAGTGCCCACGTGTGCCTGGCACAGCTCTCAGCACCTGGCAAATATTAGTCTACTTGATTCCTGGTGAGGTGGATCCCATTACTGTGAGGGATTACTGACTGCAACGTCCACCCTGGCCGGGCACCATAGTAACCATTTGCATGAGTTGTTTTATGACAGGAGGTCCTGGTAAGGAACAGGGACCTAATAAGCCACCACCAACCAGAAGAGTTCAGGAAAGGTCAAAAGGAAACACCACGTGTCCGACCACCTCCCAGAATCCTTCTCTCTGGCATCCATTTGGCTGAACAAGGCATGCACCACCAGGAAGGACCTGAGTCAGAATGATTGGCTAAAGACAACCCGGAAACTAATCCCATCACCATAAAACCCGAGACTGAGAACCACGTGGCAGAGCAGTTGTCCTGGCTTCCCTTACCCTACTGCTCTCAGCCCAGGCGCCCTATCCCAATAAAATCTCTTGCTTTGTCAGCATATGTGTCTCCTTGGACAAGTCATTTCGGAGAGTTAGACAAGAGCCCAGTTTTGGGCCCTGGAAGGGGTCCCTCTTCCTGCAACATTACTATCCCTCATTTTACAGATGAGGACACTGAGGCACAGAGAGGTTCTATAATCTGTGCAAGGCCACACAGCCCACAAGAAGCAGAGCTTAGCTCTGTTCTTACCCTTTGCACTCTGGTGCTCTCAGTGGTGACTGTTTTATTTGCTGTTATCTGTACTGACTCTGTGCCCTCAATTGCTGCTACTGCTGAGTCGCTTCAGTCCTGTCCGACTCTGTGACCCCATAGACGGCAGCTCACCAGGCTCCCCCGTCCCTGGGATTCTCCAGGCAAGAACACTGGAGTGGGTTGCCATGTCCTTCTCCAGTGCATGAAAGTGAAAAGTGAAAGTGAAGTTGCTCAGTCGTGTCCGACCCCTCAGCGACCCCATGGACTGCAGCCTTCCAGGCTCCGCTGTCCATGGGATTTTCCAGGCAAGAGTACTGGAGTGGGGTACCATTGCCTTCTCCCATGCCCTCAGTAAGTACATGTTATTCTTTTTTTTCCCTCCCACCTTCAAAATCCTGCCTGAATGTTCTCACCTCTGTAGCGTCTTCTAGTCTATTCATTTAATGAGCCTCTACTGCTGACGGCTCTTGCAAGACCTGTGCAGGGCACTGGCAATCCAGGGATCCATCCACCAATCTCTGTCCTCGAGTGACGCCCAATCTACTGAGGGAGAAAAACACAGACATAAAAGCTGCACATACATAGGACTTCTCTGGTAGTCCAGTGGCTAAGACTCTGAGCTCCCAACACAGGGCCTGGGTTCTATCCCTGGTCAGGGAACTGAATCCCACATACCACAACTGAAAGAGGCCAAGTGCCGCAACTAAGACCTGGTGAAGCCGGATAAATATGTAAATAAATATTTTTTAAAAAACTCTCTAACAGCAAAAGGAAAAGTACAAGTATTAAAAAAAAAAATACATTATTTGAAAAAAACAGAGGAACACCAATTGCAGCAGGAGCTGGGAGCCCACAGAAGCACAGAACTTAACTGGAGAATTGCGGCAGGCTTACCAAAAGAGGGATCATTTGAGTGGGGTCTTGAAAGGCAGATAGGAGTTCCTCAAACAAAGTTATAATATAGAGACATAGAATATGATGTATAGTGCAAACCCTGCAAAGGAGACTGAATCTATAAAGGCTAGATACTAGCATGCTGGGGTAAGTCCTATGCTAGGTCTTCTGGGCAGATACAGAGGTGGAAAGAAATGCCCCCAGGGAGTTTACAGACTTGGAATCAGGGAATAGAAAGTAATAAGTAAAGCAAAAACAGCAATATTAAAGAAGAATCCAGAAAGGCTTTGGGACTACCAAAAAAGAGACCTAAACCTGTCAAGGGGTCAGAGTGAAGGCTTCTTGGAGGAGTAGTTGATGCCTGTGCTAAGTCACCTCAATGGTGTCTGACTCTTTGTGACCCTGTGGACTGTAGCCCATCAGGCTCACCTGTCCATGGGATTCTCCAAGCAGTACTGGAGTGGGTTGCCATGCCCTCTTCCAGGGGATCTTCTCAACCCAGGGATCAAACCTGCGTCTCTTATGTCTCCTGCGGTGGCAGGTGGGTTTTTTGTCACTAGTACTGCTTGGGAAGCCAGTTGATATCTAGGCTGAGATTTAAAGATCAGGGCCAAGGAACTTCCCTGGTGGTCCAGTGGCTGAGACTTGGCACTTTCAATGCAGGGAGCTCAGGTTTGATCCCTGGTCAGGGAATTTAATCCCAGAAGCCACAACTAAGAATTCACATGCCATAACTAAATTTCCGCATGCTGCAAAGAAGATGGAAGATCCTATGTGCCACAACTAAGACCCAACACAANAGACTTGGCACTTTCAATGCAGGGAGCTCAGGTTTGATCCCTGGTCAGGGAATTTAATCCCAGAAGCCACAACTAAGAATTCACATGCCATAACTAAATTTCCGCATGCTGCAAAGAAGATGGAAGATCCTATGTGCCACAACTAAGACCCAACACAACCAAATAAATAACTTTTTTATTTTTTTATTGAAGAATAATTGCTTTACAGAATTTTGTTGTTTGCTATCCAACCTCAACCTGAATCAGCCATAGTTATACATGTATCCCCTCCCTTTTGAACTTCTCTCCCATCTCCCTCCCCATCCCCACTCTAGGTTGATACAGATTCCCAGTTTGAGTTTCTTAGCCACACAGCAAATTCCCCCTTGGCTATCTATTTTACATATGATAATGTAAGTTTCCAATAAATATTTTTAAAAATAAAAAAAGGAAAAATCAGAGCCAGATTATGTCAACCTATCACCACTCAGCCCATATGTAAATTCAACATAAAAAACGAAACTAACTATAAGAGTAAGGAACTCCAATAAACTTCAGATGTTTGCCATGAATACTATCTAAATGTTTTTTAAATTATCAAACATCAAATCATTTTTTAAAAATGTTTTTAGTGTCCCTGCTTTGCTGGTGTCCTGAATACATGTTCCTCTGCTTGCTGGGTAATCTGACAAGGTAACTGGCCAGAGGGAGTCAGCCAGGTGAGAGCTGGGGAAGGGTGTGGCAGGCAGAGGGGAATTTCTTGTAAGTACAAAGGCCCAGAGGAGAGAGAAAGATGGCGTGTTGGGGGAAAAAGGAAATCCTTTTATGTGATCCGGCAAATGGAAAGAGGTGGGGGATGGAGAATTGGACTGGATTCTAAGGGGGCTGGGGAGGCACGTAAGGGTTTTAACTGGGATGTGATGTGATCAAATGTTCCTTTTGCAGGATCACCCTGAATATTGCTAGAGACCTTTTGATGGTTTGAAATCATTCATGCAAGAGACACCAAGTACCCAGGATGTTTCAAGCGCTGACCCAGGTCCTGAGGCTGCAACAGATAATTAATTAAGGGTTCCGCAGACAGAGCAAGACCTGGCGGGGACATTGAGTGCCCCGCTATGGAGGAGTCTGAATGGATAGAGGCTTGGAGTGTGGAAGTGTATGGCTTTCACAAAAAGAAAGCCAAGCCCTGGTGCTGGATGACGAAGCAGTGAGATGGGAGATGGCGCTCAGGGAACTTGCAGGAGACTTGTAGTGGAGAGACTACAATGTCTAGGAGAGGAGAAAAAAGGAATGAAAGTGGGAGTAGAGGCAGTGGGTTAGGGGGAAAACCCCTGCTCCGTGTAACTTCCCTAGAAAGTGGCCAAGTGGGCAGAGGGCAGAGGCCCTGGCCAATGCCATCAGCCCCCCATACTTCCTGAGCTCTGCTGAGCCCTGCAGCTCGTCTCCTCCTGGCTCCAGAAGTCAGACGAAACCCTGAAGGAGAGCAGAGGCGGGAGAGGAGGGGGTGGGCGGGAAACAAGCCCAGGCCTCTCACCCCAGCAGGGCCTTCCTTCCCAGCGGCTGGAGCCAACCCTGCTGAGGAGCCAGAGGTTACAGGGAAGGATTAAGGAGTTGGTTGCTTTTTTACCCAAATTATGGCTGCATTTCTCTCTCTCTCTCTCTTTTTTTTTTTTTTAAAGAAAAATGTTCCTGTAAACGCACCCGGAGGCTTTTGCAGGAGGCGGCTGTTGGAGAACCGGGAAAACAAGCCAAGAAACAAGAGAGGAAAAAGACCACGCCTCGCTTGGCAGATTCCTAATGGCCCAGGAGACCTGAGGCTTTACAGTGGGAGGCCGGTGGGGGCTGGCTCGGGTGGGAGGGAAGGGCAGGCCGAAGGACAGCCACTTGCTGGCCAGTGACCTTGGGCGGGCTGCTGCCTGCTTCTCTCTGGTGAGAATGGGGAGGAGGGGGCATGGGCCAGGCTGGCCGGCTGAGGTCACAGGAAGGCCCCTTCCAGCCTGAAACGCGATCTCGGGATGTGGGGCCTGCCAACCTGCAGCGACCCTGGGCCAGCAGAGATGAAAGGCTGCCTGTCCCCGGCTTCCGGACCCCCGAGGCCCCAGTGCCTCCAACTTGAAGGGCAGCAAAGCGGCTGCAGCTGGCTGAACCCAGTTACTGGGCTCCCCCCACCACCACTACCACCACCACCACCCTCCCCCACCACCTGATGTCCTTCAACCATCCCTTCCCTGTTTTGCAGAGGACACTCGGAGCCCAGAGAGGGCTGGTGACCTGCCCGAGGTCACACAGCAAGTTGGAGGCTGAGCCAGGACTCACCACAAAGTCTTTGGATTCCAAGGCCAGGCCTCATTCCCTTTCCTGGAAACTTGGCTGCCTGGGGGGGCTTACCCTGGGGAGTTGGAGAGACCCAGGGTTAGGGAGGACAGTTGGGAGCTGTGTCTGTTTGAAGTCACAGCTTAATGTTGATTAAAGTGCCTTTAAAAAAAAAAAAAAAAGGCGAAAGGAACGTTCCCAGCCCCTGCCATGAGCCTGGACTTGCTCTGCTGGCAGGGGAAGGAACGGTGGCCAGCTGCAGCCTCAGTTCCTGCCGCTCCCGCCCCAGCAGACAGAGGGACAAAGGCCTCTTCTCAGCCTGTCCCCTCCAGCCCCCTGGATCAGAGCAACAACCAGGAGGCTCTGTCACTGACCAGCTAAGTCCCTGTTTCTCTCTAGGTCTTAGTGCCCTGTCTGGAAAATAGGGGCAGAGTATCTGCCTGACCTACTTCTCAGCACCATTTTGAGGTTTCAAAGAGGGAGAATTAACAGAAATACAAACCTCTCAGCACCTCCTTCTGCCTGAGGGTCGGCCGTCTCTGAGACCCCTCTCCCTCACCCTTAAACTAGCCAGCCCCAGTGCTCAGCAGGGACCATCCCTCTCTTTGGGTAGCCCTCTCTCACCTCCAGACTGTGCTGCTCCTTCAAGGTATTTATCCCCGTTGTAATTAAATAATGAATTGTGTAATTGGATCTGTCTCCCCACTAAAAGGTGAACTCTGTAATAATAATCATAGCTGACACAAAATGCTTACCCAGTGCCAGCGACTTTCCATGCATTAACCCATTTAATCCCTGTGCCGAGTACGTTTAGTTTTCCCATTTCACAGATGAGGAAACTGAGAAAAGGAAAGATAGAGTCATGTACTTGAAGTCACAAGCAAGCTGGAAGCTGAGCCAGGACCCAGTCCAAGAAGTAGCAGAACCAGGATTCAGATGCAAACCCCAGGCTGGAATCACTAAGCCACTAATGAGGCTAGTTCAGTTTGTTCCTTGTCCATACTAGCTCCAGAATACCTGGCATTCAGTAAGTGCTATGTATCGGGTGAACAAGGACAAAAGCAAGTGATGAATGCATTTGAGTATTTGGAGAAGACTAAGTGGTGCTGGAGAAGACTCTTGAGAGTCCCTTGGACTGCAAGAAGATCAAACCAGTCAATCCTAAAGGAAAATCAGTCCTGGGTGTTCACTGGCAAGACTGATGCTGAAGCTGAAGCCCCAATACTTTGGCCTCCTGATGTGAAGAGCTGACTCGTTAGAAAAGACCCTGATGCTGGGAAAGATTGAAGGCGGGAGGAGAAGGGGATGACAAAGCACGAGATGGTTGGTTGCTATCACTGACTCAATGGACGAGTTTGAGCAAGCTCCGGGAGATGGTTAAGGACAGGGAACCTGGCGTGCTGCAGTCCATGGGGTCGCAAAGAGTCAGACACAACTGAGCGACTGAACAGCAACAAGAGCACCATCCAGGGGTGAGTCTTGCAGGTGCCACGTGTGGAACGGAGCCCTGATTAAGGGAGGCAGTACCCGATATATTGTTAAAGACCTGTCATTAAGCTTCTTTCTGGAACATAACAGGCCCCAAACCTGAGACATCATCTGTGATTCCTCCTTCCACTTCATCTGCCAGAGCCATTTAGCCCCCAGGTTCTGCTTGCCATCTCCCAGTGCACCCTGTCTTCTCCATCCTTCAACCCCCATCTTTTCCTTGGATTTTTGTAGCAACTCTTACACAGGGTTCTCTGTCTCTAGTTTCTTCTCCTTTGATCTGGGGACTTCCCTAGTGGTCCAGTGGTTAGGAATCTACCTGCCAAAACAGGAGACACAGATTCCATCCTTGGTCCAGGAAGATCTCGCATGCCATGCAGTAACCAAGCCCATGCGCCGAAGCTACTGAAGCCACCACACCCTGGAGCCTGTGCTTCGCGACAAGAGATGGCACCTCAGTGAGAAGCCCATGAACCGCAATGAAGACCCAGTGTAGCCAAAACTAAATAAAAAGTTTAAAAGTGGTGAAAGTGAAGTCGCTCAGTCGTTTTGGACTCTGTGACCCCATGGACTGTAGCCTACCACGCTCCTCCATCCACGGGATTTTCCATGCAAGAGTACTGGAGTGAGTTGCCATTTCCTTCTCCAGAGGATCTTCCCAACTCAGAGATCTAACCTGGGTCTCTGGCATTGTAGGCAGACGCTTTACCATCTGAGCCACCAGGGAAGTCACTTAAAAGTGGTAACAAATAAAAACAGAAAGCTAATTGTGTGTCCCGTCCCTCTTTACTCCCTCCCTCACTAATGAACCTTGCGTGGCTCCCTGCTGCTCTCTTACCTCCCCCCAGCAGTCTCCCACCCCCCAGTTTCACCTCCTACCCTTCTCCACATGTCCTTTGCCCAAAACACTCTACGAAGGAGAAGTTCAGAGCGTGGAACACCTAGGTTCAAGTCTGAATTTTGCCATTTACCAAATGTGGAAGTTTGTAAACAAATTAGTTCCCTGTCTAAGCCTCAGTTATCTCATCTGGGAAAATGGGCATAATTATAATACTTCTTCATAGATTCATCATAAGGATTAAATGAATACATAGGGTGCTGAGCACAGCACCCAACACTCCCAGTAGTTCCGGTAATTCTTACCCTTTCCTCTGCTACAAAGACCATTTTCTACTGTCACTCTTACAATTCTTTATGACCCAGCTCAAATGTCACCTCTTGGAGGAGATCTTGCTTGATATTCACACTCTGTTCCCCAAGTGAAATCAGCCTGACTTTCCAGGCTCACTTGCACTTTGCACCTCTGTAAAGCACTTGTAATATTGTTGCACCCTTTCCCCCATTACCCCAAGAGTTCCAGGAGAGCAGGAACAACACCTTCTTAACTCTAGCCCCTGCCTGGAGTACAGCTCAGAAAGTGTAGGTAATATTGAATGGAGGCACTACTTTCAGCGCCTTTCTTTTTTTTTGGTTGTGCTGGGTCTTCGTTGCTTTTGTGCGGGCTTTCTCTATTTGCAGAGAGTGGGTGCTACTCTTCTTTGGGGTACGCAGGCTTCTCCTCGCACCCACTACTCTCTTGCAGAACACAGGCTCTAGGCACGAGGGGGTTTCAGTAGTTGTACCTCTAGGACCATAGAGCATGTGTTTAGTTGCCCTGCAGTGCATGGAATCTGCCCAGGCCAGGATTCAAACTTGTGTCCCCTGCACTGGCAGGCGGATTCTTACACACTGCACCACTGGGGAAGTCCCTCAGTGCCTTTCTTGAGCAGCTTGCAGGCAGGAGGCCTGAGTGATGCTGGGACCTGGCTGCCTGAGTCCCACTCCAGCTCTGGCGCAGGTATGTTGGTATGTGGGTGGGAGTGGAAGGGGGCAGAAGAAACCCCTGACCTCTGCGCTCTTTCTTCCCGCCGGGCCTCTGCAGTCCTCTGAGGGAGGACAAGATGGGAGGAGGCACAGGTGCTGAGCAGGGGTGAGGTGGGGCTGTAGCCAGAGCTGGGGCGTGAGTGGGAGCTGGCAGACTCCAGCTGCTCCAAGACCAGGGCTGGGCCCGGCAGGACAGAGCCTCACAGCCCAAGTCCCCGCCTGCCATGCCCTGCCTCATCCTGGCACCTGCATGAAGTGACTTTTCAGGTTGTAAAACCGCATCTTGATCTGCAAGGAAGCAGAATCCAAGCCTGGCCTTGTCTAGTTGCTGAGCAGGGAAGAAGGGGAGTGTTCCCTTTTATTCTCTTTTTGTGTAGGCAACCCCTTGCAATCCCAGACACATCAAAGGAGGTAGCACTCTTTGCAAACCCAGGTTAAGGTCAAGTTATCCCCCAACTGTTGCTTCAATTGCTTCTCCTGCCACTCCCCCTATTCAGAACCCTCCTCTCAGGGCCTAGCACTCTGAGGATAAAGTCCCAACTCCAAACCCAAGCCATAAAGTCCTGGGTAGTCTGGCTTCCGCTTCCTCTTGCACTTTTGCTCACTGCCTCCATGTCTTCTGGCCTTTTGTCAGTTCTTTCCAGCATACCTTGCCCCTTCTTTCCTCTGGGCCTTCACACATACTGTTTTCTCTGTCTTGAATGCTTTTCCCCATCCCCTGATAATTCTGTTTTATGTTGAGTGCTTTTGATGCCTAAGAAATCTTTGCCTATCCCAAGATCCTGAAGGTACGCCCATTTATTTTCTTCTAGGAGTTTATAGTGTTAGCTTTCACATTTAGGTCCCTGATTCATCGTGGTGTGTTGTCAGGTAGGGGCTGAGACTCCTTCCTGCTCTGATTCCTGCTCATTTCTTCATTTTTTAAAATTTTTTAATTTTTTGGCTGCACTGGATCTTTATCGAGGTACGCGGGGTCTTTCTTTGCGGCATGCATGCTTTCTCTAGTTGTGCTACAAGGGCTTCTCACTGCAGTGCCTGGGCTTTTCTTGCTGTGGGGTGTGGACTTAATTACCCCATGGCATGCGGGATCTTCGTTCCCTGACCAGAGATTGAACCCATGTACCCAGCATTGGAAGGCAAATTCTTAACCGCTGGAACACCAGGGAAGTTTCTCCTGCTCATTCTGGACAGTTCAGCTTATCCCTCACCTCCTCTGAGAAGACTTCCTTGACTGCTCCAAGACTAGATCGGTTCCTCCCACTCCATAGCCCAGAGCACCCTCTATTTTATTGTAGCACTTGTCACAATTGTAATTAAACAATTATATGTGTAATTAGTTGTTTAACATCTCATCTCCTCTTGCATAGTGTAGCTCTCTGAACTCAGTGCCTGTGAAGGTCTTCTTTAAAAACTCTGTATTGAAATAGACATTCTGAAAACCGTGCATATCGAACTATGCAGCTTGATAAACTTTCACAAATGGAATACACCATGTAACCGGTACCCAGACCATCAGGATGCTAAAAATTTTCTGTACCCGGGAGTCCCCGCATGTCTCATCCAGCTATGGCTGTCTTTTTTCACCCTTATATTCTTAGTACTCAGCACAGAGCTTGGCATTATTAAGCTCTCAAAATTTTTGAATAAATGAATTAGTTGGTGATGCTTAATTCTCCTGCAAAGAATTAGACATGGAACTTGATCTCAGCTCTAGCTCCAGTTCATTGTGACCTTGAGGAGGTCCTTCTGCCTTCTGGGTCTCAGTTTGCTTGCTTATAAAATGGGTGGGTTGGGGGGATGGAAGGAGGCTGGATAATAATCCCTTTGGGACTTTTCCAGATTCGGCATTTGAGGCAGAATTAACCCCTCAGGTTCTGACAATACATTGTCAGGGACGATTGATTTTAGTCTCATGCCTGAAAATGAGGGCCTGGAAGGATTAGAAACTTGATCCAGATGGAGCATCAGGAGCCTGGGCCTAAAAGTCAGAAGAGCTAGGTCTGAGTCCCAGCCTGGCCTCTGGGTGACCCTGGGCAATTCTTTCCCATCCGTGGGTCTCCTTGCTTTCTTCACTTAAAATGAAGAGTCGGTTGGCCTCCAAAGCTTGACAAATGGTGACGCTGGCTCCAGGCCTCTGGGCACCAAGTTTCCTGGGGCACAGGAAACTGGCTCCGGGCTCCTCCCTTGCCAGGCACCAAGGGGGGAGAGGAAAGCACACAATGTGATAACCACCCTAGCGAAGGGAATGCGCAATCCAGCCGGGGGACCCAGTGTTCAGCCAGGAACCAAATGGAAAATGAGCTGATGGTCCAAGTGATTCTCTCTACGTGTGGGGCTGGAGCGGAGGAGTTGGAGTGTTCCCAGTAGGGGTAGGAGACCTGGGAGTGGCGGTAAGGGAAGACAGAGATGGGTTCCTGGGGGAGAAGCCTTTGGAAATTGGCAGGGCAGCCCAGGGTGCTTCCCAGAGATGGGAGGAGGCAGGAAGGAGGAAATTGGGTCCAGGTGACCACAGAGCAGCAACTTGGCCAGGGAGTGGGAGAGGCGGGAGCTTGGGCAGCCACCCCATAGCTGAGTCTTGAAGGGGAAGGTGGGGGCGGGGGTGGGGGGCTGTTGCCTCTGCCTCGGCCCTGGGAAAGCGCCATCTTCTCAGGCCTCAAGCTGCAAAGGAGGGCATGGCTATGAGCTCAGGCTAGAGGGGTGTCTTTTGGAGCCGTCCCCCAGGGCCCTGCCCAGCTATCCTGGAGCTGCATAAAAAGCAGAGTCCAGCTCCTTCCACAGGGCCCTCCCTTCAGCTTGGATCTCATTTCTGCCTCTTCCTAGCTTTACAACCAGGGGGCACTCAGAGCGTCTCGTCTTCCCTGAAGCCCGTTCCTCAGACAGATGACTGAGGCAGAGTGATTGGGAGCCAAGTTAAGGCACTGAGTCCTACCTCTGCAAATGCTAATAGGCAGCAGAGCCTAGAGTTTAGAGCTTGATTGCCAGGGTTCAGCTCCCAGGTCTGCCGCTTGTGGGCTGTGTGACCTGAGGCAAATCCCTTAACCCTTCCGTGCCTCGGCTTCCTCATCTGTAAAGTGGAATGATCGTATTACTTAAAGCATAGGGTTGTTGTGAGGATTAAACGAGGCAGTGGGTATAAAGCATGTAGATATAAATCACTGCCACCTCCGAGGCAGCAAAACAGACAGACTTTGAAGTCGCTCCTCTAGTCCAAGCCTCAGATTTTTTATCTCTAAAATGGTGCTAATAATGCCTGCCTTTCAGGTCATATGTGAATATTAGTCAGGACGAGCTGACCCCTAAGAAGAGAGTACACTGGAAACCTCTGTCTCACATGCCTCCCTGCCTCACCATCAGCCTGTTCAAGCTCTGTTCATAGGTCCCCAGCAAATAGCTGCTCCGTGGCCAGCTCAGAGGCCTAGGAATCTGCCCTGGCAGTGGGGTTTAGTCTAGGCTAGGACCGTTCAGGCTCTGGGACCTAGTTCAAAGGCTTCTAGGACCTGGGTTCCCAGAGGTAGTCTAGAGGGGGTGGAGATGGTCTTCAGATGGGCATGGCCTCTTGACTTCTCTCTCTGACTCCTCACTCGGTGAGGGAAGGAACCAGTAGAGGAGGCCGAGAGTAGACCCTCTGAAATGTGGGGGTTCCTACTTCCCTGGTTGCCTGGGCCTAAAGATCAAACTAATTAAGAAGAAACGACAAAGCCTGTAGTAGTCCCTTGGGAAATAGTAAGAATCTATCCATTATCTTCACAACAGCCCTGAAAAGCAGGCACTATTGAGCCCATTTTGAAGATGAAGAAACTGAGGCTCAGAGAGGTAAAGCCACTTACCTGGGGGTCACAGAGCTATATCTAGAGGTACAGCTGAGATTCAAAGATGGATCTGTCTGATCCCCAAAGGGCTGCCAGCCAAAGGATAGGAATCTCAAGGTCGCCAGCACCTTGATGACCAGCTGGGGCGGGACCAGGGGCCAGACTTAGACTGGGCATGGTGTGGCCCCAGGATGATGACCAGATCCACTCAGGATAAAACAGTTTGACTTACCCTCAGAAACCTGCCTGTGAGCCTGCTCACTGCCCTCTAGTAGCATTCTTTTTTTTTGGCCATGTTGGGTCTTGCCACACATGGGATCTTTTGTTGCCACACGGGGTACTCTTTAGTTGTGGCCAGTCTCTAGATGTGGCACGTCCCGCAGCATGTGGTATCTAAGTTCCCTGACTAGGGATCAAACCCAGGTCCACTGCATCACAAGGTGGTTCTTAACCAGTGGACCACCAGGAAAGACCCAGTAGTAGCTTTCTTACTAAAACTATTTATTCTGTCTAAAGACATTTGCACACCTCTTCCATACGTAGAACCATACGTTCAGCCCTGGGGACCCTGGGTGAATCAGGGTCTCAAGGTCCCTAGTCTCCAAGGGAAGACAGAGGCATGGCTAGAAACCTTACTAGGGCAAGGTGGACTAAGGAGTAAGCACTGAACTGTGGCCCCCAGCTTCCTGGGTTTGAGCCTCAGCTCTCTCTCTTATTACCTTTAGAAATGGGGCAAGTCACCTAACTTTTCCAAGCCTCAGTTTCATGTGTAAAATGGAGATGATGATAAGATATTTTCTTAAAAGATGTCCATGAGGATGAAATAATATCATGAATATGAAATGTTTACATATATAAAGTCTAGACTGAGCAAGTTCACTTTCACTTTTCACTTTCATGCATTGGAGAAGGAAATGGCAACCCACTCCAGTGTTCTTGCCTGGAGAATCCCAGGGACGGGGGAGCCTGGTGGGCTGCCGTCTATGCACAGAGTCAGACACGACTGAAGCGACTTAGCAGCAGCAGCAGCAGCATATAGAAGGATTTCCCTGGTAGCTGGTAAAGAATCTGCCTGCAGTGTGGGAGACCTGGGTTCGATCCCTACGTTGGGAAGATCCTCTGGAGAAGGGAATGGCTCCCCACTCCAGTATTCTGACCTGGAGAATTTCATGGACTGTATAGCTCCTGGGGTCACAAAGAGTTGGACACCACCAAGTGACTTTCACTTTAGCATATAGAAAGAAGCATCCGATGACTATTAGCTGTCTGTAATTAAGTGGAATAGGGGCGGAGAGGAGAAATCTATTTTTGTTGGGCAACAGGAATCAGGAGAGGCTTCTTGGAGGTGGGGACATCTGAGTTGGGCTCTGAAGGATGACTTCACCTGGAGAAGTGGAGGAAGGCATGCCAGGGACAAGGCCCCAGAGACCAGGAGGATATGACCTGTTTGGGTGTGGCTGGGCAGAGTCAGCTGGGAGGAGTGATTGGAAATGAGGCTGGAAAGGCGGTTTCAAGGGCCTCCAGTGCCTTGCTGCCCGAGTTTGGACTTTAAAGGGCCGGGGACAGAGCAGTCCTTTAAGAGCTGGGAAGGGACATGATTGTGCCTATTTTAGGAAGATGATTCTAACTGTAGTGTGGATGGAGCATGAACCGGAAGGGGAGAGACTGGATGTCGGGGAGTGGATCTGAGCGTGTGCCCCGCGGGTTAAAGCCCCCCAGGGGCTCCCCCAGCAGCCTGCAGATCAGGCCCTGACCTCTTCCTTCCCGACTGCCCCCAGGTCCCTCCTCTGCATGGAACGTCTTCCTCTCTCCCTTCGTGGGCTAATTCTTTGTCCTCCCTCCGATCTCCGTCTAGCCACGCTTCCTCCTGGAAGCCCTCCTGGGCACCCCCCGACCAGGCCTAGATTAGGTCTTCTCCTCTTGGGGCCTTGTGACTAAACTCTGGCTGAGCGACCACCTGCTCAGGGACCACCAGGCCCAGCACATAGAGGGCGCTCAACCCTGAGCAGAGGAAAGACGGAACCTGTGAGTGAAGGGACAAGCCCGTTAGGGGGCAGGTGTGAGAGTCAAGTGAAAATGATGGGGCCTGCAGTGCAGTGAGGAGCGAGAAGCATTGACAAGACGCACGATTGATGAGAAGTGAGCACAGGGTGAAAAAGAAAGAGTTGGCGATAACTCAGAGGTTTCTCCCTCGGATAGCCTGCTGCCTTTCACCAAGAGAGGAAACATGGGTGGGGTTAGAAGTAGGAGAAGAGGGGCAGGCCAAGGCGGAAGATGGCCCCCAGTGCTGGCTGCTCCCCGGAATGCCCTCCCCACTGCCGGGTCTCCAGCAATGTCAGTGACTTGGTCAAAACATTGCCTCCTCAGAAAGGCCACTATGAGCCCCCCTAGGCAGGCTGGCCCCCTATAGATTACTGTCTACCAGCATACCCGCTCCATGCCCTTCCAGCCCTCTGCAGAGCTGTCATCAGGTATCTGTTGATTTCTATTTTGTTTGTAGTGAGTTTTTCTCAATAGATGGGAAGTTCCTCTGTCACCTTGTTGCGTGGACCACACTGTACCTGGCAGGCTTCCTGAAACACAGTAGTTGCTCAAAACAAGATGTTTTTTTTTGGTAGGAATAAGTGAAGGAAAGAAGGAAGGCAGGCCTTGAATGGCATGATAAGGAATTTGACTCTTGGGCTCCAAGAAATGGGGAGCCATGGAAAGTTCTTAAGGGAGGCAGTGTCAGGATTCAGTTCGTGTTTTAGGAAGCTCGCCCTGGGGGCAGTGTGGAAGAGGGATTGGGGAGGGAAGGGGGAGGAATTGAGACAAAGACAGTACCTAGGGCCAGGCTTGGAAGCCCCCATGCCTGTGGGGGCCCCAGAGCCCCCTCCCCGTCCTTCCTCACCACCAGCCAGGCCTGTTGTCTCTGAGCCCAGCGGCAGGCGGGTGGTGGGAAGAGCAGGGCTGGCAAAGCTGACACTCACTAATCACGGCCCTCACCCCAGAGCCGCACTGACTGTCTGGTCTCCATGGAGACAAGGCAACCTCCGGCCACTTGTTAATGGCAGCTCAACAAGGCTGCAGCAACGGGGACGGGCCTGACCAGTGTGCCCCAGCCCGGCACCACCTGTCCCAGCCTGGTCCGCCATAGCACACCCCAGGGGAGCCCAAGCTGGGGTACAAGACTGGAGGTCTGGTGGCTGGGAGGCACCCCCTCCACCCTCCACGGCCCCACCTCCCTTGGCACTGCCAAGCAGGGAGAGGGCAGAGGCAGCCTTTTGCCCTGGCTGCCTCCTCCGCCGAGCTGCTGGGAAGCTGAGCTCATGCAGGTCACCCAGGCAGGGCCAAAGGGCTGCAGGGGGATGGTGAAGGGAGTATGTGTGGGGGACCGGCCTACATCCCACACAGGAGAGGAACCGACAGGGCGCTTCGCCTGCCCTGACAAACCTTTGCTCTGCTAGCCCGAGGCAGGGACCCGATTGGGAACCATCTGTCCAGAACCTCTTCTCTACTTTGCTGTCACTACATCTGAAATCTGAAATGCCACCATTAGCGATTCACTCCTTCGGGAGGCTGTGTGGCATAGCGTGCGCGTGCGTGAGCGCGCGCGCGCACACACACACACACACACACACACACACACACACACAAACAACTCTGGCTTTGCAGTCAGGCAGGCCAGGATGTAAGGCCTGGCTCTGTCTTGCCATCTCTGAGCACTGACCTCCCCATCTGTAAAATGGGATAGTAATTGCACCCCACAGACTCACACTGAAAGGCACACACATCTCTGGGCTTACTCTGATGTGTACTGGGGGCTGATCACAATACCTGTGAACCCTCCAACTCCTAGAGGCCTTTCTTCACTCCCACAGCTGAGCTGGGCACAGCATTCACCCCAGTAGGTAACGTAACCGTGGTCTCACCTTTGTCTTCCCCAGACTGACCTGCTGGGCAGAGTAAGCAGCAGAAGTCTGTCCAGTGAAGCAGGGAGGCCCGGAGGGTTGGGGGCAGGGCTCCCTCCACCTTTTGTCCTCCCTCCATGGGGGATGCTCAGCCCCTGGAGCACTGCTTGAGGGTCTCCTTCCCCCTTCCTCCCCCGCTGCTCTCCTTCATACCTTTGTCCATCTGTCTGTCCACCCAGGCATCCTGCAAAGATGTGGGAGAGGGCCCAGCTGTGACCCCAGCAAGCAGGTGAGGCTAAGGCCAGATTCCTCGGGTCAGATACCTGAGGCCCACCCACAGCTGCCTGGACCTTGCCACAGCTGCCACCCCCAGTCACTCCCCAGGCAACATTCCAAGCTGAGAGGGCCCTTGGAAATCATCTAGTCCAATGCACTGCAGCCAGATGAAGAAACCAAGGCCCAGAGAAGACCAGGGCTTGCCCAAGAGCCCAGAGAAGCTCTGTTCTGAGCTGACAATGTACCAATTATGTGGGCCTGTTTGGGAGGTGACTTTTGGCTCTCTTGGCCCTGCTGACAGCTGTGTTCCCAGTGGCAGCTGGAATGCTGGTGGGAGGCCTGTTGGCCTTTGCACCCTGACTCCCCAGGGCAGAACCAGGTGGCTCTGGGAGGTTGGGGGGGGTGCTGAGGGCCCCGTTGGGAGGGTAAGACGATGGGTGGGAGGGCCTCAGAGGGGCAGCCAGGATACCAGGGAGGGTGTGGAATGTTTGGAAGATAAAGGAGGCAACACCGATTTTAGAGACTAAATCAGAAGCCTTGAGCTGCTGTCCTAGCCCTGCCATATTCAGGGTGCATCATTTGACCTCCCTGAACCTTAGTTTTCTTATCTGGAAAATGCTGCTACCTTTGTAGAATGAAAACGTACTGTCAACGGTGACAGCAGTACAGAGGGGAGGGATTTTTAACTGCTGGACTGAAAAGCTAAGTGTCTGAAAGGGGAAGGAACTAGCCCGAGGCCACGGAGTGAAGCCACCTCTCCCTCCCCTGAGTTCTCTGCCCTGCATCGGATACAAGGTTTGGGAGCTGGAAGAAGCATCCAGAGCAGACTGTTCACTCACAGAAGGAGGAGGAAACGGGATCAGAGAGGGGGAACAAGTTCTCCAAGGTCACCCAGTGAGTCTGGGGCCAATGTAGGCCCAGAGCCCGGGCTGGGCACGAAGTCCCCCTGCCCAGCTGCCTTGCCTACTCATCCAGCCCCCTTGGCTTTTGTCTCCCCCAGTGAGTGGGCGCAGAACGGGCCCAGCTTCCTTCCTGCCGCCCTGCCCGCCGTCTGCCACGTTGGCAGCCGCCCGCAGCCTTCTCGCCCCTGCTGCTGCTGCTACGGCATCAGCCGAGACCAGCTCGCCTAGAGAGTTTGCCCAGAACAGCCAGGGCTGCTGGAGCTGGGGCTCGGCTGGCTGACTCTGCCAGACAGGAAGGAGGGAGCCAGCCGGCGGAGGGAGGGAACAAGGGCTGAGCCAGCCCCCAACCTTCCCAGTCCTTTCCCACCCTCACCAGCCAAGACACGGAGGCCAGGCGACTGGGGCTGTGGTCCTGGGGCTGGTGTGTCTGTGTGTGAGCTTCGGATAGCTGGGTCTCTCCGTGGCTGCGTGCATGCTTGTGTGTGCAAGCTGGGGGGCGAGGAGAATGTTGGGGGTGATTGGTGTGAGTCTATGTTTGCCTCAGTGTGCACAGGCAATGCTGTGTGTGGTGAGTTTGTGCTGGTTTGTGACACATGGGGCGGGGGGATACCACTGCGTTGTTTGTGTAAGCACGAGGGAAGACAACAAGACGACAACTGTTAGTGACAAGGAATTGGTGTGTGCATAAAAGGCTCACCACGCGTGTCTGAGTCTGTGTACTCACCTCATGTCTGGGTGTGTTGGCCCCCTGTGAATTTGTTATCGTGTCCAAGAGGATAACGATGATACTGTGAGTCTGAGCTCCTCTGTGTTTGCCCAGGGGACAGTGACTGTGTGTGCACACCAGAGGGATGCTTGCAGCTGGGATTTGAGGCAGGTCCCAGGAAGACACTGTGGAACAGAGAAGGCTGGCCCAAATGTCCAGGGCGTGGGCACGGAGTGTTTCTCCGTGCCCGGCAGGCTTTGTAAACGTGGTTATCTCTGGTCACGCAGAGGATGACCGTGTGTGACTGTCGATTGCAGGTCTGTATGTGCAGAGAACGGGAGGCCCGGGTATTGTGTTCCTGGGGTTGCATCCACAGGGGCTGCAGCAGCCGTGGTGGTGTGGCGGCTGTGCGGTGCAGGGAGACAATGTGCTACGGGTTTGCACTTGTTTCTCTGCTCGGCAAGGCCCTGTGTGTGACTGTGTTTATGCGTGTCTGTGAGCACCGCGTGCTAAAAACGGCGTGCTTCGGGGTCTGTGGTAAGCTGAGCGTAGGAAGGGGGGAGCACTGGCTGTGTTTGTACTTGTCTGTGAGCCCGGGGTCAGATGCGCTCCATGTGCTACCTCCTGTGTGCACAGGTGGCCGCTGTGTCCAACCGTGTCTTTGTGTGTTTCGGGTCGTCTGAATGTGCACAGGAGGAGGACATGGGGGGGGTGGTTTGAGTGCGTGCCTGTGCAGGCCCCTTTAACGTGGCAAGTCGAAGAAATGTCGGCCTTCTTGGCAGCAAATCTGGGCTTGGTTCCACTGGGGGTGTCTGCAGAGAGGGGCTCTTAGAAGGGACGTGCTTGAGTGAGAGAGACAGGAAGGGAAGGCGGGGCCAGCCCCAGCTCGGGGTTTCCAGGAGGGAAAGCCAGACATTGGAACTTGTCAACGCTACCTCCCTCCCCGCCCCCACCTCTCCTCCTGGCGCCTGAAGGCTGCTGGCAGCTGGACAGACAGACAGACAGTGCACACACAGACTGGCTCACCGGCACAGAGCCCGAATGTGAGCCCCTAAATACACAAGCCTGGAAAGCCTAAGGTCCAGAGAGGGCGAAACACATGGCTCGGGCTTAGAGGAGCACATGTGTTTATAGGCACCAGGGGGCAGGGGGTGCTGTTGGCTTCCGGTGCTTCAACCCAGGGGAGAGTCCAGGCCTGGAAAGGGGAGGAGGCTGCAGGGGTGCGGCAGCTCCTGAGGAGGGGCCTCTTATTACTCTAATCAGACTCCCAAGGCTCCTGGGCCCCCTCCCTGTTATACAACTGCTGCAGAGTCTTTGAGAATTTTGGTTGCCTCAGAAATCACCAACGGCAGCTTTCTCTTTGTTAGAAGCAGAAGAGCGACCCAGAGAGGGGCAGCAACTGATCCAGGGTAATACAGCAGTCAGAACTGGAACCCAGGGCTGCCCCTCTGCCTAGTGTGTCTGCTGTGCGCGCTGGCCCAGGGGCCAGTCCATCCTATCCTAGCCATGACCCACTGAGCTGTTTCTCCCTTCTAGTTCTTCAGGATATGACAATGACCTGTGGCTTTTGCTTTGGCTTTTTTGTCCCAAGTGATGTGTCTGTCTGCTTGATAGTCCGTCTGTTTATAACAAGGGTGCCAATACCCTCTGGGGCAGCAGAACCTGGAAGAGAAAAGGAGAATTTGGTTCTGGGCCAAGGGCTACTGGAATGGGGAGATGGAGAAAGAGAGGAAAGAAACTCAAGAAGAGATGGAGGGGACTTCCCTGGTGGTCTACTGGCTATGACTCTGTGCTTTCAATGCAGGGGCCTGAGTTCGATCCTTGGTCTGGGAACTAGATCCCACATGCCCTAAGAGCTAGTGCAACCAAATAAAATTTTTTTTTTTTTTAAAAAAGGAGGAAGTAAGGGAGGAGTGGAGGAGAGCAAAGTGGGGAGGGGCCTGGTGGCAGATCTGAGAAGCTTAAACTTTCCTGGCTCCACCTCCAGCCTGGGCACCAAGGGCAGACTCTGAGCTCTGAGGGAGTCCTGCCCTTTGCTGGGTTTCTCTAAGGCCTGGACTCAACCCCCTAAACCCTGGGGTCAGTAGGGTTGGAATCTTGGGGGCAGAATTCCAGGCGCACGTGTGGTGTGCTGTGACTAGACTCACCTTAAGAGAAAATGGGCTGGGTGTGAACCTGGGTGTGTGGCCTCTTTGGAGCTTGGGAGTTAGGTGTGTATGTGACGTTGTGAGTGTGATAAGACACTGTATGTACACCTGAGAACATAGGCACACAGGCTTGGACTTCCCTGGGTAGGGGAAGGATTGTGGGAATGTGTACATATGTGTGTGTGCTCTAGGCAGGAAGAGGAATTTTACTCTGAGGTTGTGTGCATATGTGTGTAAGTGCATTTGGGTATGTGGAGGAGGCTGTGTGACCTTGCATTTACATGCTGTTGTGGAGGCTGTATTTTGTGTACGCAGGTAAGTAAATTATATGGCTATGCACAGTGTGTGTGTGGCTGGATTTGTGTGTGTGTATCGTGTTTGCGTATTTATATGTGAAGTGTATAATTGCATATGAGTGCAGCTGTGTACACTTCTGTGATTGTTTTGAGGTACAAGGTGGAATGGTGTGTGTGGGTCTTGACTAAGGGTGCAGTTATGTGTATTTGTAGGACAATGAATGTGAGGGAGCTGTTCACATATGTGGTTGTACATTTTGGGGGATTGTGTTCAATGTGTGGTTCTTGAAATGGTACTTTGTCTATTTATGGTCAAACATTCCACCAGAATGTAAACTCTGTGAGGCTGGAATTTTGGTCTGTTTTCTTCATGGTACCTTTTGTGTTCAGAATAGTGCCTAACACACAGTGGGCATTGAGTCCTATTTCTTGACTAAATGATGAGCGAATGGGCGCATGCTTGGCTATGTGTGGGAAGTGTGTTGTATGTCTGAACTGTGTGTAAGTGTATCTGGGTGTGTGAACGGGTACATTTTGGTGTCGTCCAGGTGTGTGCAGTTTTAGGCTAAAGTGGCTTGTGAACCGAGTGTGTGTACAGGTGTGCGTGTGTGTGTGTGTCTAGATCCGCACATAACTTGTGTACCTGAAGCTGTGTCCCTTCGGTGAGTGTTGGGAGTGTTGGGGGATGTGTCTGTGTGTGTGCACAGTTGTGTGTGTATGTGCACGGGGGTGGGAAGGCGCTGGCGGCTTCTCCCAGCCTTCAGCACTCACTCAGCTTCACCCCAGGTCGCCTGCTGCGAAATGTCAGTGGCAGAGAAGCTAAAAATATCCGTTCTCCTCCTCCTGCTCACTGCTTGGGCTGATGGGGCTGTGGGGCCCCAGCAGGCCCCTTGGGCCCTGGGGGGAGGAGGAACCGCTGGGCGAGGGGAGGGGCAGGTGTAGGGTGAGATAAGGAGGCCCTCCTCAGCACACCCCCTCCTCCTTCCCTCTTGGGCTCCCAAACCAGGCCCCAGGCTCACCTCTGTCAGGAAGCCCTCCAGAACCTCTCAGGAGCTGCCACATGCTGGGGTGTGTGTGTGTCTGTGTCTGTAGCGTCCAGAGCTGCCTGGGAGGGAGATACGGCCTCCATCTGACCAGGGCTGCTGTGGGCAGGACCATATCTCCTCTGTCAGTCCAGGCAGGGACTTGGGAGGACAAGGCTTCCAACCAGGGGTTCTGGGGATGGGCTGTATCTTTCTCCCTCAGCCTGGGTGGGGGGCTCCCAGGGAAGAAGCTGGTGCTGTTTCCTCCGTAGCGCTAGCCCAGGCTGTGTGGGTTCATCTGGAGCTGGTTCTGGAGCCACTAGGGCCCTCTGACCCCAAGGCACATCTGCTGCTACTCAGGGCTTGCGGGCAGGGAGGAGTCTCAGCTCGGCTCACACCCTAGGCCGGCATGTGTTTGTGTGGGTGCGGGCGGGACATGTCAGGGCCCGCGGTTCTTCAGGGACCTGTGTCCCGTCACATGTTAGGCTCCTGGGTGTGTCTTCGCTTGTGTCCGTGCTGTCAGCAGCTGCCTGCCTTAAACCTTGTGGGCAATCGATGAAAGTCTGGGGAGTTGGGTGTTCCTCTGTGTGAATATTCCTCTGTATGTGAGGCTGGGTTTCTTTCATAATGCAGACCTGCAAACCCGAGGCTGGAATGGACTGTGGTGGTGTGATAGCTGCCTGTGTCGCCACACGGAGAATTCGGCATGGCAGTGGGCTGGAGTGTGTGTCTCTATCAGATGGTCGGTGCCTGTTTGTCCTCTGTACCAAGAGGTCTGCGAGTGTGTCTGCATGTTGGGATGTCCGCCACCTGATGACTGTTTCCATGTGTCTGTGTCTGCCTGGATGTCACTTTGTCAACAGGCACCTCTGTGCCGCTGTGTGTGCCTGCTGTCAGCTTGATTTCGTGAGTCTGTGTGTCCATGCGTTCCTGCAAATGCTGGAGTTGTCTGTGGGGGTTGAAATCTGTGCACAAACTGAGCGCCCCTGTCCCTCAGTCCTTTTTCAGTCTTCCACCATTTCTGTGTTGAAGGCCTCGGGTTTTGTGCCATGTATGTGTGTGTGTGTGTGTGTGTGTGTGTCTATCAGTTGTCCCCAGCCCCAGTGCCTCCAGCTCTGAGATCTGCCCTCCCACTCTCTCTCCCGTTGGACTTGAGGTGGGAGCTGAAGTAAGGAGGGCAGGCAAGAACCAGGCACGGAGCCCACCACAGCCGGGAGCCGAGGCCAGGCTGCCACCAGGGCACTGCCTCAGCTTTCCTCCGAGCAAGCGGTAAGCCAGAGCCTCGGTTACATGTAAACACCAGCTGTGTCAAGACAGCACAGCTTCTTCTAGGTCAACAGACAGCTGTGGAGTTGCTAAGCAACCGCCTGGCTCCCCCCCTCTATTAAGCCCCCACCTCCCACTGCCTCTACCTGCAAACCCTCTGCCGGCTCCCCCTACCCGGGGATACGGCCACGCCCCCTCCATGCCAATTAAAACAGCGGGGTTGAGAGGGTAGGGGGTCAAGGCTGCGTGAAAGGGGGGCTCTGGGACTGGGATTAAGGTGTGAGGAGGTGTAACCCTTCTGGTGCCGCTGTCCTCTGGCCCCCAGTCCTCAGCACACTCCACCACGCTCCCTCCCTCCTCATCCGTCAGACAAGAGCAGGACTGGAGGGAAGGTAACTGATGCCCCCTGCCAGAACTGGAGAGATGCTGGAAGCAGATGGAAAGTGAGGGGCACAGACCGTATTAGCGACCGGTCAAGTCCCCTCCCCCTCCCCGTCAAGCCTGGGGAAGAAGGCTGGAGGACCCTCTGGCAACGAAAGGGTTAAATTCTCCCTTTATTTCCCCCCTCTCCCAGGATAGCCACCTCCTCCTAGCTACCCCCCCACCCCCGTTTCCAAGACAGCACCTGCGCTCCCAGCTGCTAATGCCCGTTTGGTGCCCGTGCTCAGGCCAGGCAGCCCCCGCAGCGCCCCAGGCCCTCGCCCTGCGCGCCGCCTTTCACCCGGCCTGGGCCTCCTCTGGGGGTCCCACAGCGCCCCCTCCCATTCCCGGGCCTCCCGACCGCCCCAGGCCCCAGACTGTGCGTTGGTTCTCGGAGTGGGGCGCGCGGGCCTAGCCGCGGGGCCGGGGCAACTCTGGCTGAGCGGGAGGAAGGAGTGGGCGGAGGGAGCGGGCCGGGCAGGGGGCAGCCCCCGTGGCCGCCCTATTAGTATGCGGTCGCGCTCTGTGCGCCATGGCAACCGCTCCCCCCGCGCCTCGCCGGTCAGGCCGCCCCGGGCGCAGCGCACCTCTCCTCCCACAGGTGGCCGCGCGCGCGGGCCGGGCACGCTCGCGCGGGCACGCACACTCAGGGCGCCTGAGGGCTCCCGGGGGCGAGCCGTGGGCGCCAGGTGTGCTGGGCCGCCGGGTCCCCGCGCCCGCCGCCTGTGGGCGTGTCCGCAGGTGCTCCAGAGTGAGCCCGGAGTTGGAGGGGGTGTACCTGACGATGATCTGCTTGTGCCTGGGTGTGTCCCTCAGCGCGCCTGTTGTGCCTCTGTGTCTGGTTGTCCTTGAGGGTATTTGCCTGTCTGTGCTCATTTGCCTTCTTACTCCTGATTGTGGCTCTGAGTGTGACTGCCCCAGCGTAACTGTGTGCCTGTGCCTTTGTGTATCTGTGCTTCAGCGTGTGGTTGTGTCTGCCCTCTTTGTGCCTGTGCGCCTGTATGTTCCTTAAGGGGTGTGTGTGTGTGTGTGTGTGTGTGTGTGTGTATGCCCATGGCCCTGGGTTTTCCTCTGGAAGAATGCCATGTGCCTGTGACTGTATATCCGGGTGTGCCTAGATGAGTACGTGTGTATGTGTGATTTCTTTGCACGTGACCCTCGGTGTTTGGCATCCTTGTGTGTGGTGGGGCGCAGCTGTGTGTTGAACTGTGTACCTGTGTGTATGTCCTCCAGAACCTACTTCTCCATGTATGTCGTCGTGTGTTCCTGTAAGTGCCCTGAGTTTGTGTCCTGGAGTGTGGCTGTGTGTCCAGGAGCTCCTGGCTCTGTGCCCTTCTCAACTTCACTCCCTGCTGCCTGAGTGAGCCAACACCTGCTCCCTGAGCACTGGGCCCCCTCCTCCCACCTGGCAAGGACAAGGAAGGACATGGAGAGAGGCAGACATAGAGGCAGAGACAGAGAGACTTGCAAGAGGACACAGAGAGCCAAGCAGGCTGCAGAGGTGGTGACCTAGAGTCATGTGATCAGCCTCAGAGCCCAAAACCCAGAAGAGAGAAACAGAGATCCAAGATTCAGACATTAGAGAGACCCAGAGTCACACAGAGACCCAGAGCACCAAGTCCGGAACTGCTGGAACAGACCAGAGATCAAGGATGTGGCTCCCCAGCCTCTCTCCCTCTCCCTCTCTTCCTCCCACTCCGGAGTTTCCAGCCCCAGCTGTGCCTCCTCCACACACCCAAAGCAGAATTCTCTTGGCCCTGGGAGTTTGTGCCCTAGGACTGGAAGCCAGCCTCCTCCTTGCAGCAGCTGGCTGTGTGTGTGCATGCGTGTGCACATGCACGCGAGTGCTCCAGTGTGCATGTGCTACCATCTGTGTGCTATTCTTGGCCGGTGCCTACAATTGCACTCAGCCCTCCCAGGGCCATGGGCATATACACGGACACAAATACACACACACACACCCTTAAGGAACATACAGGCGCACAGGCACAAAGAGGGCAGACACAGCCACACAGGTACACAAAGGCACAGGCACACACACACCTCCCCCCTCACACACACACACATTGTTGTCCGCATTTTCACTGGCCCAGATCATGTACACCTTTATACACATGCCACACAGTCAGCCACACTCATTCACACACGGAAACATGCCCTCAGTCTCCCTCTCTACACATCTATACACAGGACCAGAAGATCCACCATGCATACAGCAAGTGTCACCTTAAGTTCCCCCAGCCTGCCATTCACCCTTCAGCAACCCCTGAGGGGTTCCCAACCCCTGTCACCTACAGGGAAAGACCTAAGAACAAATTTGTCAGTTTCATCAGACCATACATACAAAGGCAGGAACCCCATCTGTCTTGTTCACTGTTGTAGCCCCAGGTGCCTGGGACAGTGCCTGGAATCTTGTAGAGGCATAAGAAATATCGGTTGAATGAATGTGTTCACATAGTGTTTCTAACAGTCACTGAGAGAACCCATGGTAATTTACAGCCAGTCATTCAGTGAAAAACAGACGGGTATCCTAGTGTACACACAAAGCATTTTATGCACACCTAGGACAACATGTTAAATATAGGTGTGTGCACAGTGGTGGCTGCTTGTGTGCAAACATTCAGCACAATAGCGAGATTCAATGTTCTCAACTTTGGCTGCACATTAGAACCACCTGGGGAGCTTTTAAAAATCCCCATGCCCAGGCCCCACCCAGGCCAACAGATAAAATCTCTGTGGGGTGAGAACCACTGATCTAGATGAATGGACTCGAAAATGTTGACGTAAGGATTATTATCAAGAATGGGGGTAGTGTGGGTTTTCACTTTGAACAATATAGTGAAGCAGACTCCTGAAGGAGATTGCTTGGGTTTCAGCCCTTGGTGTCCTCATTGAGATGACTTTGTAAATGACCTCTGTACCTGAGTTTCTTGTCTGTAAAATGGAGATGATAATCACTCATGGAATTGTCATGGAGACAAAATGATTTTATAGATCTAGTTTAGAACAGTAACTAGTATATAATGTTATGTAATTATTTCTTGATCTTCTATCACTTAAAATTTTAATCACAGAATGGATGAATTTGGGGATGAATTTTATAAGCAAGACTTTTTCCCCTTTGTTATGAAAAAGCAATGGTTCAGAGTCAGACTCTCGGTCAACCTACTTCTGCCACCTCCTGTGGGATCTTGGGACAGGTTACTTTGTTTCTCTGAACCTGTCTTCCCATCTGTAAATGAGCTGAGTATTTTTTTCTACCTCAAAGATTGTCCTGAGGAGTAAAAAACCTCAGGGAGGGGCTTAATAAACAGTGGCAAAATCCAAATACCTAGGAGCCAAGTTGCCTTGATGTATTGTGGGATCAGGTGTGGGACGTGGCTGTGAAGGGCCAAACTTCTGAGCAGGGTCTCTGCTCCCCTTCCTTCAGAAGCCCGAGGGCCCAAGGGCAAAGAGAACCTTCCATCCCAAGGGCTGTGCCCTGGGCCCTGGCAGCTCCCCCTGAGTCTGCTTTCCAGATACACCTCTGGTCCCGGCCCCCTCAGCCTGGACTAAGCCACAGACCCTAGACTGAGACTCCTCCCCTTCCTGAGCTCCAGGAGCCTCCTTTTCACCTTTCAAGGAGCCCCTGTCCTCCTCACCCTGCCTCCCACCCATCCCGGAAACCACAGGCCTTCTCTGGGTTCCATCCCTCTCTGGGCGCCCCTCTCTTTACAGTGAAACCTCACCCCTCCTACAGAGCCCTCTTCAAGTTACAGAGCCCCCTTGCTGGGCTATAATTACCTCTCAACTCCCATTTCCTTCCTGGGTCACCCCTCCCCACCCCCACCCCAATTCCTGGGCACACCACCCTTCTGTGTCCTTCCTCTCTCGCTGAGCCCCAACAATGCCTTCCACCGAATAATCCTCTGTTACCCCCTTCCCCCACAGCACTCCCACCCAGCCCCGGCCCTCAGCCCCCCTCACCGGGGCGCCACCCTCTACCCAGCCTGCCCCACCTGGACAGCCTCCCTAGGTCTCCTCTGCTTCCTCAGCAGCCGAAGAACGATGAACATACTCATTTTCTCCCTGCAGGCGACTCTTGGGGCTGAAAACAAACATCTCAAGGCCTCCCCCAGCTGGTCCCTTTGAGGTCACCCACCCCTTCCAACCAGCCTGCCCCCCACCGGCCCCCAGCCCTGGGGTGACTTCGTGAAAACCTGCTTTCCTCCCCAAACAGACAAGTATCTACTCTACCTGGATCTAGCCACGTGCGGCTTCCATCCCCTGGTTCTTTCCTCCTTTGGGCTCCCTGGGTTCTTCTGCCTCACACCCTGGTCTTGGCCTCCAGGAAACCCTCGCCAGGTCTTACCACCCCTGCCAGTCCCACCCCACTGCAGCCTGATGCCTGGGCCCTCACTGCAGGAGGGGGAGTCTTGGGACTGCAAAGGAGGGAGGCTTGGTGGGACAATGAGCCTTCACACCCACCACGAGACTGAGGTTTTAGGGACTGTTCCTTGCCCCTGTCTGAACCCTCTGGTGTCTTCTTTCAGATAGGGATGCCCAGACGTTGGGGGTGGTTTATCTTCTTCTCTCAGATCAAGGGTTCCTCTGACTCTCCTAATGCCTGGGCCATGCTGCTTGGGTGGGGAGGGGAGCAGGTGGTATGGAGCTGTCCCTTGAGCCTCAGCAGGGAAGGACACAGACATAAACTGGGGCTATGGGAAAAGCTGCCTGCTCAGGACCAGGCAGCCCAATGTGGGCATTATTTGGTCAAGGGCAGCCAAGAACTCATCAAGGTCAGGGGGTGGGACACAGCTCGCCCTGCCAGGTCCACCAGAAATAGGCTCAGGATTAATTTTCTTTTTCCAAAGTTTACAGAAGCTGGGAGGAAATTCAGACCTGGCATTTGGGGTTCAGGGTGGAAAGACAGGAGAAGGCAGAAGAATTGGGGTCATTGGCCTAGTCAAACCCTGCAGTTTGCATAGACAGGTGAAGGTGTGTTGGGGCAAAAAAATGCGGAAGTGCGGGTGCGGTGCCGGAGACAAAGAAGACCCAGGCCCTGGGGTAAACAGGAGACAATATAAACAGGATACTCCAGTCCTTGTGGGAAAAGGGGTGAACCACAAGGGTTCTTGCCCTTAGGATGGACTGAGTATCTCAAAGACAAGTATCCTGAACCGGAATATAACTGTGGGGCCCAAAGGCTGGGGGGACACAGGACAAGTGAAGGGGGTAGAGTCAGAGACCCAGGGCTGAGGATGGAGTGAGGGGGTCGAGAAACAGGGGGGCACCCAAGACCTGATTTATAATGGGGGTTCCTCAGGGAAAGGAAACCTAGGGCTTGGGGGAGAATAGGGGTCTCAGAATCAGGGGAGACCCAGGACCTAAATCAAAATGAAGCTCTAAAAGGCAGACTCCCTAGACCTGGGTCAGAATGCATCAGGGCCTAGGAAACTTTGCGGCTAAGACTAGGGAGCCCAGAAGCAGGGGAGACCCAAGGCCTGGTGTGCAAAGAGAGGGGCCCAGATGCAAAAGTGACACTGATCTCAGGCAGAAGGAAGAACTCTGAGGGAGGGAATGTGGTGGAGATATTTCAAGTTCTCCAGGGGCCCGGTGGATGGTGATGACCCCCAGCTGTCACCCCTTCCATTCTGTCCACCCTCATTCATTCCCTTTCACAAGACACGAGGTTGTTTTTTTTTTTTTTTTGCTTTTTTTCATTTCTTTTTAATACAAACTTGGATCTTTGGGTGTGTCCTGCCAACAGAAAACAACAACAACAACAGAAGAGAAAACCCAAAAGAGTGAAAAATAAGAAAGAAAGAAAGAAAAAAAAAGCTCCCGCAAGAGGTTCTTCTCCCTCCCCCCCACCATGCGAATTTGCACACCACGGGACCACAGCAGGTTTACAGAATGCAATATACAATCCACGATTTATAATAAAACAGTATATACAATAAATAGGATATTGTTCATTTTTGTCAAACGACCTGTAGATAAATTTCTCAGTGCATACTTGCAGGGGCTCTGGACACCGTGAGGCCCCGCTCACAACCTCTTGCACACTCGCGCGCGCTCTCTCTCTTTTTTTTTGTCTTTTTCTAAAACTGTGTTTTGTTTTTTTAGGTTTTATACATTTTTAAAAAGTATTTACAATTGCTGGTTTTGTGCAGAAAGGGCTCACCTTCGGCTTCTGCGTGGAGGAGATGGGCAGGGAGGGGTGGGAGCAGGGGGGCAGGGTTGCAGGGGG
>SJYA01000204.1:164900-180543 GCA_006410615.1 Neotragus moschatus
AGTTCTTTGGCCCATTTTTTGATTGGGTCATTTATTTTTCTGGAATCGAGCTGCATAAGTTGCTTGTATATTTTTGAGATTAGTTGTTTGTCAGTTGCTTCATTTGCTATTATTTTCTCCCATTCAGAAGGCTGTCTTTTCACCTTGCTCAGAGTTTCCTTTGTTGTGCAGAAGCTTTTAATTTTAATTAGATCCCATTTGTTTATTTTTGGTTTTATTTCCAGTATTCTGGCAGGTGGATCATAGAGGATCCTGCTGTGATTTATGTCAGAGAGTGTTTTGCCTATGTTCTCCTCTGAGGATTTTAAGTAGATCAAAGAGGCACTAAAAGGAACACTGAAAGAAGAGTGGAGAAACACAAGAGAGAATAATGTGGAGAAAGTTAGACATATACTTGTACTGTTCCTTGTAAAAAATTATGAACGTTCAAACCAATGTAGTAGCATTGAGGATGAGGAGAAAAAAATAATCAACATTTTTTTTGGTTGTTGTTTCTATTTTTCCTTGTTTCATGAAAAAATTAAGGTAGCTTTTAGGGATATATAAAATGCTACAGAGAAACATCATAGCTCANTACTTGTACTGTTCCTTGTAAAAAATTATGAACGTTCAAACCAATGTAGTAGCATTGAGGATGAGGAGAAAAAAATAATCAACATTTTTTTTGGTTGTTGTTTCTATTTTTCCTTGTTTCATGAAAAAATTAAGGTAGCTTTTAGGGATATATAAAATGCTACAGAGAAACATCATAGCTCATCAGTTCAGTTCAGTCGCTCAGTCGTGTCCGACTCTTTGCGACCCCATGAATCACAGCACGCCAGGCCTCCCTGTCCATCACTAACTCCTGGAGTTCACTCAGACTCACATCCATCGAGTCAGTGATGCCATCCAGCCATCTCATCCTCTGTCGTCCCCTTCTCCTCCTGCCCCCAATCCCTCCCAGCTTCAGAGTCATTTCCAATGAGTCAGCTCTTCGCATGAGGTGGCCAAAGTACTCGAGTTTCAGCTTTAGCATCATTCCTTCCAAAGAAATCCCAGGGCTGATCTCCTTCAGAATGGACTGGGTGGATCTCCTTGCAGTCCAAGGGACTCTCAGAAGTCTTCTCCAACACCACAGTTCAAAAGTATCAATTCTTCAGTGCTCAGCCTTCTTCACAGTCCAACTCTCACATCCATACATGACCACAGGAAAAACCATAGCCTTGAAGGGATTATATTAATCTCAAGGGGATTCATGATTGATCAATCAACAACCAGTCTAGGAAGGAGAGAGGATAGTGCTTTGCCTTTTATGCTTGGAGAGTAGACATATGCAATTCTTCTTTACTAAAATAGAAAATAACATGGAGAAATTAGCTTACCTTGGAGAAGGTAAATTCATTTTTGTGTATATTAAATTTGAGATATCTATGAATCATCTAGGGCTTCCCTAGTGGCTCAGATGGTAAAGAATCTACTTGCAGTGCAGGAGACCTGGGTTCGACCTCAGTGTCGGAAAGATCCCCTAGAGAATGGAATTGCTACTCACTCCAGTATTCTTGCCTGGAACATTCCATGAACAAAGGAGCCTGGCTGGCTACAGTCCATGGGGTCACAGAGTCGAACACAACTGAGCGACTAACACTTTCACAAAGCATCCTGGTGAGGACATTAAAATGAGAGTTAGAAATTTTTGTTTAAGCTTAAGGAGAATGATTTGAAAGACATTAACAAAGAAGTGGCAAGTGGCATTGTAGCAAATACTTGTATCAAAAATTCCAAATAGAAACTGTCCCAAGCCTCAGTGGTTTACTGACAAGTACTTTTTTTTTTTTTTTTTTTTAATTTTGGGTCTGTGGATTGGCTGTGACCCTGCTGAACTACAGGGTAGGCCAAAAAGTTCACTCAAAGATTTACATAAGATGTTATAGAAAAAACAGAATGAACTTCTTGGCCAACCCAATAGATTGCATTGTCTTCAGGCTGCAATTCATCTCATCACTGCTTCATGGGTCTCCTTATCCTGCAGTTAGAAATTTATTAAGGGATTAAAAAAAATTTTTTTTATAGTGGATGATGGAAAAATGCTAAAAGAGCTAGCAAAAGCTCATGATGTCTCTTGAGACCTTGGGTACATCAGGCAAGTTGCCTTATGCTCATAGTCCAGTGACCAAAACAAATCACTTGGCTAGGTCCATCATCAAAAGGGCCAAGAAGTATAATCTGCCCTCCATAGAGGGGATGATGGAAATGATAAGAAACATTCTAAAGAAAAATACTATCTCCCATAGGGAGTATATGGATTATTAGAGTTGGACAATATCACTCAGAGTAGGTAAGAGGAGGATGATGACAGCCCCCTCAAAAAACACGGTAAGAGGAGGATGATGACAGCACCCTCAAAAATCACTGATATTTAAAGGATAACCCCAGGAATGAAAATGATAGAAGGATTATGGAGGGTCCGTACAATCAAATAAGGGAAGCTTCAATAAGTAGTAGGAGGAAAAAACATTATCTTATTCAATGCAAACTTCAAGTCAGGACTGAAAGTATCTGTTGCATAGCAGTTTCAAGGTCATTAATTAGACTTGTTTCTGAAAAATGGAGGCAGAGACCAATAAGCTGAGAAAGTGAAAGCATTAGTCACTGAGTCCTGTCTAACTTTTTGTGACCCCCATGGACTATAGCCCACCTGGCTCCTCTGTCCATGAAATTCTCCAGGAAAGTATAGTGTAGTGGGTAACCATTCCCTCTCTAGGGATCTTTCCAACCCAGGGATTGAACCCAGGTCTCCTACACTGCAGGCAGATTATTTACCATCTGAGTGTCAGGGAAGCCCAATAAAATGAGAAATGGATGGGAAATGAGGAAGTAGAGATCACTAGAAAAGTACCCCTTCAAAACCCTTTGTTATGCAGTCTGAAACTGGTAAATTGCCTATGATTGAGAATATGATATTCCTTAAAACCTCTTGGTTGAAAGTTACAACAGTTGAAAATGATTTATTATTTGTAAATGATAAATCAAGAAAACCTACACTTTGATGACTATACTTTGAAATCTACTTAAAATGTTAGCTTTATATGAACCAATTGATTTATTGTGATTATTATCAAATTCAGTCAATAAAAATTTTATTCCTCTATGCCAGACATTATGAAAATATAGATGTAAAAGTAAGAATAAGACATAACTCTGAAATTCAAGAAAATTTCCAAAGGAAAGACCTCTGTGTCTAGAGTGATGGTTGCAAAAGCTGTGTGTGCCCATCAATTCACCTGAGAAATTCTTAAACTATATGAGGCCTAAAAAATCATGATTTATTCCAAATACTCATTTTCCAGATTTATTCCAAAGAATGAAAATTTGATTTAATGGATCAGTTTTGTGGATTTCCACTACTGTAAGTTTATTATTTCACATCTGATGTTTGCAGCTTTAAAATGTAGAAGTATCAATGAAGATTGCTGCTCTCTTTGGAGGAAATTCATAAACATAAGCAGAGAAATGTGTGGAAAGGACAGAGAAAAAGTTCTTGCATTTCATATAAGGTCATAAAGAATGCACTGAGAAAAATTATGCATACGCATATTTAAAAGTCAAGGCATTTGGAATCATTGCTTAGCTAGGAAGACTACTCGGTAATGGTATTTATGGGAATTAGTTTTCATATCTCTTGCACTGCCACTCATCACTCTGACAATGGTGCTGCTGCTGCTAAGTTGCTTTAGTCTTGTCCGACTCTTTGAGACACCATGAAACACAGCACGCCAGACTTCCTTGTCCATCACCAACTCCCGGAGATCACCCAAACTCTTGTCCATTGAGTCAGTGATGCCATCCAGCCATCTCATCCTCTGTCATCCCCTTCTCCTCCTGCCCCCAATCCCTACCAGCATCAGGGTCTTTTCCAATGAATCAACTCTTCGCATGAGGTGGCCAAAGTATTGGAGTTTCAGCTTCAGCATCATTCCTTCCAAAGAACACCCAGGACTGATCTCCTTTAGAATGGACTGGTTGGATCTCCTTGCAGTCCAAGGGACTCTCAAGAGTCTTCTCCAACACCATAATTCAAAAACATCAATTCTTCAGTGTTCAGCTTTTTTCACAGTCCAACTCTCACATACATACATGACCACTGGAAAACATAGCCTTGACTAGACAGAACTTTGTTGGCAAAGTAATATTTCTGCTTTTGAATATGCTATCTAGGTTGGTCATAACTTTTCTTCCAAGGAGTAAGCATCTTTTAATTTCATGGCTGCAGTCACCATCTGCAGTGATGTTGGAGCCCCCCACAATAAAGTCTGACACTGTTTCCACTGTTTCCCCGTCTATTTCCCATGAAGTGATGGGACCAGATGCCATGATCTTTGTTTTCTGAATGCTGAGCTTTAAGCCAACTTCTTCACTCTCCTCTTTCACTTTCATCAAGAGACTTTTTAGTTTCTCTTTACTTTCTGCCACGAGGGTGGTGTCATCTGCATATCTGAGGCTATTGATATTTCTCCCAGCAATCTTGATTCTAGCTGTGCTTCTTCAAGCCAAGCATTTCTCATGATGTACTCTGCACAGAAGTTAAATAAGCAGGGTGACAATNCCCCACTGAGGGCTCGAACCCGTGCGTCCTGTCCCCTGCGTTGCTGGCAGATTTCCAGGCACCACCCAGGACGGGGCCAATCGGAAAGCCTGGAGGCGGGGCCTGAGCAATTGTGTATTTTCTTAACAGGACCGCAAGTGTTTCTCACGCAGAGCCAAGTTTATGAACTATTGGAAACCCAAGGCCAAGATGATGAAAAGTGTAGTAGCCTCCAGATTCTTGGGAAAATGCCTTGGGAAAAATTAACGATCTTAAGCATGTAAACTACGTGTGCTGCCCTTTGGCTTTTAGTTCTTAACTAGTTATGGGTTTGTTTTTGTTTTTGAGGCCTTCTTAACCTTTAACCCAGAGTCTTGAGGATAAACAGCCCTACTGTCTCAGGCTACTAAAACTGAACATTCACAACACTAGTAAACACCGAAATGTTCTCAATAGCAGTCTTTGGGTGGTAGATTGCTAGTAATCTTTTTCATCTTTTTCATTTCTCTTTCTGAATATTTTTCATAATGAACATATTGCTCATTCAGTTTTCTTAAACCTTGAAATTACTACTTGATCTGCTTTTTGGCTAATTATGTAAATAAATAGCACACTCGCAGAGGATGTTACATTCTGAAGTTTCCTCATTTTTGCCCTCTTTCTCAGACTTGTGTATTTTGATTTTTCAGTGGTTTCCTTTTTAATGGGTCAATAAGGCTGCTCTATTAAGCATGTATTCTAAAAGGAAGAAGTTGAAATTTCCTCTAGTGTCTGTTCTAATAGTAAATTAACAGGGATTGTTTGGGGTTGAAAAGAGTAATGAAGGAATATTTGGATGGAAAGGGCAAGATCTTTTCTGACTGGTATTTAAAAAAAAATAAGGCATAGCTTGAGGATAAAGTGAAAAAAGAAAATGAGAGAAACTGACTAAAATGGGAACAATTGAGAGATTTATTTTCTAAGAGAAATAGTTCAATTGGCTATTACTGCTTTTAAAATGAAAAGCAGTCTAATTCTGCTTTTCTTGGGTTAACTCCATGTTTAGAATTGGATAAATGTTACTGTTTATTGAACATCAAGCTTTTCCAAGCATTTTGTTTTCCGTGATTCATTTTGGTTTTTTTTCCCCCTCAGATATGAAGCATCGACAAATGAATTGATTAATGAAGAGTTAGGAATAGCCTATCCAATTATTGATGNGGGGAGGAGGGGCAAAAGCTTTGTCAAGGGCACGTAGCAAGTTGGCCAACTGAGGAATGGTCTTTCCCCAGGCCTCCTGACTCTGACATGCTGCCCTTTGCCATCTCCATGCACCAAGGGAGCTGAGATCAGGCGGAGAGGGGGCAATAAGTTTCCACTGACGTGACTTCAGGACCCTGAGTCACCTTGGCCTCGAATGGCCTTCCGCGAGCAGGGATGGGGCTTTCCAGAAGCCCTGTCATTCCTTCTCCAGGAAGACAGTCCCAGGAGGCTGCAGCAGTCACAGAGGTGTGGGGCCGGGTGAGAGGCTCAAACAGACCCCCAGCCCACTCCATCACTATGTACCATGTCCAGGTCAATTCTGCGACAGCTCTGCACCAAGAGGGGGAAATGAAGGGCCACTAACGGCTGCATTTCTGGAGCAGGCTGCTCATCAAGAAAATGATTCCTTCAACTCTATCCCCTTAGGCCATTTTGGGGGCACTTCCCCCTCTTTTATTTTCCTTTTCTTGAACACAAAATCTTAAAGAATACTGAAGGAGGTGACAGTGCCTGATAGAACAATATTGAAACACCTAACAACACTTAACTGAATTATTAAGGAAGGAATTTGGTTTCAGGAAAGGGCCTGGGACTTTTGATGTAGGCAACATCCTACCTGGGGACAGACCCATTGGCTGGAGGTTCCCAGACAGTGAAATCCCAATACCCCTGTGGAATAATAGCCTTTGGGGGTACCCTGCGAGGCCAGAAAAGGACATCCTAGCCACATCCTCAGCCTGGCCTTTGTCAGACTGCATCTTGAATTAAATGAAGTTCCCAGGGAGACAAGGAAGCCAGCAGGATCAGTATCCTGGATGGGCCTTTGTGGGTAATTATCCAACCTGCTTCTTCCTTCATCTGTCTTACACAGTGATGCAAACACCTTCCCTTACAAGAGGTCAAGTGATGAGTGTGTGCTGGGACTCAGATGGTCCCTGCTCAGGATCGAGCATGGTTAAGGGGAATGGACACCTGATAAATCAAACCAGATGGCCCCACCCAGGCTACAGTCCTCCAGCCATTTACAAAATGGGACCTCTGAATGTCTAAGCCCCAGGCTGGGTTCCCCACCCAAGCATTCACCTCCTCCCTAAGACTGTTTCCAACAGCTAATGCCAGACTCCCTGGATCCCAACTCCCTGTTCTGTTGTCAGGTACCCAGTCTTGCCTTCAAGTCCTTCTGGCTCGTGGCCATCCTTCTGCCCCCTGCCCAAGCTCTAATGTCTTCACACCTCCCCAGCCCCAGCCCCAGGCTTCTTCTGCCCACTGCACCCACATCCTCAGACTCACCCAGGAACAAAACCTCGAGGTCCAGTCGGCACTTCAGTTGGCACTACAGGGAGGTGACGGTGAATGTGTCCTCAGGGTGAGGTTCCGCCATGGGTCCCAGGAAGCCGCTCTTGGGGCCCCCACCCAGGCCGGGATGCGCCTGCGGCATAAAGCCTGGATACCTGTAGGCGGTATCCTGCAGGGGCAGCAGCGAGTCCCTCGGCACGGGGGACAGGGTCAAGTCACTAAGAAGTGGGCAGCCATAGCCAGCAGCGGCTGCAGCGGGGCCACGGGGTGGGCCGGGAGGCCGGGCCATCTCCAGCGGCTCCTTGTCGGCCTTGGGTGTGGCCGGTGGGCTAGCCAGGTGTGGGGCACTGAGGCACACGGCCTCCGTCCTGCCCAGGAAGTCAGCCAGCAGCCCCGAACCCACCTTGCCTTCGTAGGGTGGGCTGCGGGCAGCTGAGCCTGGTGGGTACCAATACGCCGTACCCTTGCAGCTTGGGGAGTCGTAGTGAGGCTGGCCCAGCGGCAGGTCCCGGCAGCTCAGGTGGGCCTGAGCTGCAGCCGCGTGGCCCAGGCTGGCCCCCTGGAGCCCATGCTTGAGGGGCTCACAGGCAGCCAGCTTTGTGGGCGGCGGCCGCAGCTCTTCCTTGAAGCCCAGGGTTGGTGAGCAGGTAGGCGAGTACGCCTTCTGCAGGCCTGCGTCAAACACTGTGGGCGGATGGGCCAGCGGCGGGAAATGCTTGCCATCCAGCTCAGGGGCCCCCAGGCTAGGCGAGTCGCAGTGGAAACCTTGGCTGAACGTGCCATCGGACGGCGTGGATGGGTTCATGGAGTAGGGTCCCATGAAGTCACAGGGGTCGCGCTCGCCCACGCTGAAGGCCCTCGACTGGGAGGGCAGCGGGGACATGCTGCTGTCCCCACTGTAGTAGTCCAGGCCAAGGTCCGGGCTGTCCTGGAACAGGGGGTTGACGGGCTGCGGCTTGGGGATGAACTTGGCTTTGGCCGCCGCCCCGCCCCGCTCCTTCTTGGCCGAGCAGGCACCACCGCCCCGGCCACCCCGAGGCTGCCGGGGCCCAGTGCTCCGCTTGGACGGGTAGCCTGAGGCAGTGGCCGAGGTGGACGACGGGAAGCCCAGATGCGACGCCTCGAACAGGTCCACCTTCTTCCGCCGTCCACGGCCCGGCTTGGAGCTGCTCTGGAAGAGGACGCTCTGGTTCCAGTTGTAACCAGGGGCGGACGAGGCCTCGTTCCAGTCCATCATCAGTTTCTCCAGGCTGGACAGGCTCGACTGGCCCTCGCTGCTCGAGGCCTCACTGTTGGCACGCCGGAAACCGCCGCCGACCGGCTGATTAAATTGGGTGCTGTCAGAGGAGGACTCAGAGAAGGTTTCAGACACGGCCGTCTGCTGCTTCACCTTCTGCGGGGTGTAGTTGGAGATGTCCAGGATCACGTTGGGCTCGCTGACGTGACAGTCAAAGCCAGGATTGTAGAGCTGACTGAAGGCCTCCGAGGCCCAGTCCAGGCCTCCGTAGCCCTGCCGGAAAGGCCACTGAGAAGCCCCCGCAAACTGCCGACAGTTCTCAGGCGAGGGCTGGAAGGACGAGGACGACGAGGAGGCGGCAGAGGCAGTGGTGCCCTTGGGCACCATGTAGCCACCGGGCGAGACTGTGCTGGCCCGGCTGTCACAGCGCAGAGGTGTGGGGGCTGAACCAGAGAAGGGGGCCCCCTCGGAGCTGTTGAAGAAGGAGGCCTTGCTTGGTGGCAGGCAGGGGCCACCGGTGGGCGGTGGGGCATAGCCAGCGCTGTGGGCGCTGCTGGGTGAGGCAGGTAGGCTGTTGCCGCTGCCGTACGCAAAGCTGCAGTCCTTGCTGTTAGCGCAGTCCTGGCCAGTGAAGGGCTTAGCCGGGGCAAATACGCTTTGTCCAGCCCCATAGCCGCCATACTGTGGGGGGTAGGTGTTGGTAGGCGGGTGGGTGGTAGGTGAGCGGGCCACAGCGGAAGGCGGGGGTGCCAGCTTGGGGAAGGTCTCTGCAGCCCGGCAGTCTGAAGTAGCCGGGGTGAGCCCATAGCTCGCTGCCCGGCCGGGTGGGAAAGTCTGGCGAGCGGGCAGCACCGGCTGGAAGGAGGGCTCAGCCCCAGCCCCGCCGCCGCTGCCCACGGCCACTGGGCTGGCCTTGGCTCCCCGGCTGGGGAAGGTGGCCAGGCCCCGCTGGGCAGGCAGGGCACTGGTGGGGGGCCCTGCGTAGGTGCCTGATGCCTTCCGGGACTCGGGCCGAGAGGCCGAGAGGGCAAAGTCCAAGAGGTCGGAGGAGTCGTCGGAATCGAGCAGGGAGCGGAAATAGCCGGTGAAGAGGTTTTGGCGCTCCTGGCTGAGCTCAGCCTGGCCCGCGGGCGCAGCCGCGCTGTAGTAGCTGCCACGGCCTGAAGCTCCGCTCTCTAGCCCAGTGGAGGCAAAGGCTCGGGCCTCGGTCCCCTGGAACCCACAGTTTCGGCCAGCCTGCCCGCCTGGGTGTCCGTGGTGAGGGGCCCAGCCGCCACCCTTGTCCCCAGCCCACTCAGTGCCCGCCTCCCCAAAGCCGGGACCGCTGGGCACCTGCTCCGGGAACAGAGTCCCGTTCTTCCGGGACCGCCTCTTGCGTTTTGGCTTCCCAGTCACGGCGTCCACCTCCCCCCGGCCTCGCTTGCGCGGGTGCCCCAGCTCAGTGAGGCCGGGGCCCCCGACCCCCGCGGCTGCCACGGCCACCACCTTCTTCTTCTTGCCAATGCCCTCAAAGAAGTCACTGAAGGAGCACCGGGCGGCCTTGGCTGCATGGCCCCCTCCCCGGCCACCAAAGCCGCCCGCTTTGCCACCTCGCCGGCGAAAGCCCTGCACGCGATGCAGGAAATGGGAGATGCTCTGGGTGTCGGGCGCCTGGTGCACGGACTCGGGTTCGCTGGGCGTCCAGCAGCGGGGTGGGGAGCACCGCCCAGCGCACTGGCTCTGGCGGTTCAGGAAGGCCAGCTTGGCGAGGACGTCTGAGTACTCGGCCTTGCTGTCGTTGGCGTCCGCTGCGTAGGACGGCTGGGGGGATGCCAGCTTCTGCTTCCGCCGCCGGCGCTTCTTCACCTCTGGCATGGCCATGCTGGCCGCTGCCACGGTGGCTGCCTCAGCTGCCACCACCACCGGCTCCTTGGGCTTGCCGGGGCCCAGCAGCAGGTTCTTGGGAGGGCGGCCACGCTTCCGCTTGAGAATGATGGGCATCTCGCCGGGTGGGAAGACCACTACCACGTTGCGGCCGTTGTTCTTCATCTTCAGCAGCGGGGTGGGCTCCGCGGACACTCGCAGGCCCAGTTCCTTGCCCTCCACGCTCAGGCTGCTGCTCAGAGACGACACCTTGTATGTGGTCTTGTTCCGCCGTCCCAGGGACACGGGGATCTTGGCCATCTTCACCACCATGCGCCGGACACCCCGGCACTTGCCTTTGCGGGGAGGGACCACCGGGGTCTGGGAGGATTCGGGCTCCAGCTCCGGGATGGGGACTGGCCCGGGCAGGGCAGGAGGCGGAGGCGGCGGTGGCGGGGGTGGCTCCACCAGGGCAGCAGCCAGCCCGGTGGGCATAGGCAGGGGCAGCAGGCGGCCCTCAGGACCAGCGTCTGCCTTGCGTCCCCGTCCGGCTTTCCGCCGGCGACACAGGATCTTTGGCCTATCAGTGCGCCGCAAGGCGTATTTGGGGTGACCCTCAGGCCCCGGAGGGCCATGGGGTGAGCACAAGTCCAGGCGCAAGGGCTCGGCCAGTGGGCAGGGTCCCAGGGGCTGCTGGGGCTCCAGGCGGCGGCCAGGGACGTCAAGCAACTTGGGCAGGGGGTCAAGTGCCTGCGGATCAAGCAGCTGGGACTCCAGGGAGTCGGGCAGGGTGTCCAGAGCCTGTAGCGCTAGGCTTGGCAATCCCAGAGGATCAGCCAGGGGCTGTAGGGGCGGCAGCTCCAAAGCTTCCCCGAGCGGCTCTAGAGCCTGTGGGTCCAAGAAGCGGGGTTGGGGGTCCAAGAGCTGAGGCTCGGGCTCAGGCGACGGTGGCTCGAGGGCCTGGGCCTCCAGCAGCTGGGCCTCGGGGCAAGTGAGAGAGGCCAGCTCACTAAGGATGTCGGCGTCAGCTAGTTCTGAGTAATCGGGCCCGTCAGGCTCAGGCTCTGGCGGCAGACCGGTGGCCGCGGCCGTGGCTCCAGGACTGTGGCCTTGGCCGGGCTGGGGGCTGTCCCGAGGCTCAGGCTCAGGCTCGTACAGGGGGTGGCTGGGCCTCTCAGACTTGGCGTGGGGGGTGGCCCGCTCCTCCGGGCTGCGGATGCTGTTGGCCAGGCTAGGTGAGGAGAAGAAGCTGTACTGCAGGTCCCCAGGGGGCGGGGCAGGGGGGCGGCTGAGCCGGAGACCACCACAGTCCAGGTGCACGCCGCTGTGCTGCAGGTCCTGGGAGAGCCGGGTCAGGTCCTTCATGATGTCGATCAGCTGGACCACTGGACGCAGGGTCGCCCGCCCGTTGTCCCAGCGCCTTCGGGAGCTGCTGCTGCTGTCTCCCGCGGGTGTGGGGCAGCAGGCCTGGGAGACAGGACGGGCTGCCCTCGGGGGCAGCGGGTCGTCCCCCTTGGCAAGGACTGGTGGGCGCCGGGTGCTGGGGTCCCGGCGTGGGGGTGGGCGCGGGTTCTCAGAGAAGGTGTGGGCGAAGGCCTTGTCGGGTGGGCTGGCAGGGGGCCGGGCAGGAAGCAAGGGCCGGGGGGTGGGGGGGCCGCCGGGGTAGTACTTGGGCTCCCGGAGGTAGTCAGGAGAGCTGCACACGGCACTGGAAGTCACCACCAGGCCCTGGGGCTTCACACGCATCCTGACCTTGTCCTCCGAGGGCCGCCGGGCGGGGCCGGGACTGACATGAGGGTGCGAGAAGCCGGGACCAGGACCTGCTGGGTGGGACAGGCAGCAGGTCCCTCCTTNCCACCAGGCCCTGGGGCTTCACACGCATCCTGACCTTGTCCTCCGAGGGCCGCCGGGCGGGGCCGGGACTGACATGAGGGTGCGAGAAGCCGGGACCAGGACCTGCTGGGTGGGACAGGCAGCAGGTCCCTCCTTGAACACCCAAGTCCCCATCAGCTTCCCATATCCCCTGTGGCCCCCCGCACCCCTCTCCTGAGTCCCCTCCCAAAGCCCAATACCTCTGGTGACCTTCAGCATTTCCTAAGTCACCACATGCACCGTGAACCCCCATGGGCCCCAGAGTTCCACTTCCTGATAGTGCATCCACTTCTGTCTAGACCCGGGCTAAGGACTAGGGGAGAATAATTCACCTGCTTTTGAGAGGGACTCTCATGAACAGGGTGAAGCAACCACTCCAGATCAAATTTAAGGGCCTGGAGGTCCTGTCAAAGACATGGCCTCTTCCTTCTTGCCCCATCCCCTAGGCGAACCCTGGTCACTCACCCTCGGCTCTGCCGCCTGGGCTGTCACACTGGAGATCTCTGTGGGTAACAAGACAGACAAGAGGCCATCTCAGTGGTCTGGGAGCCACAGTCCAACCATTGCCCACCTGCCCATGGGTCCCCATCTCCACCCCGACCCCAAGCCCAGCTCCCCAGGAACTCTGGCTGACCTGGAAGAGAGAGGGCCCCCGTGCCTGGGGGCTCTGCCAGTCGCTGGCTGTCAGCTGGGGGTGTTGTGAAGCAACTTTGGCCTGAGCCCAGGCCTCGGGGCGTGGACAGCGCCTGGAAAGGACCATCGCAGCTCAGGTTTAGTGAGCACCTACTGGGCGCCAGGCACTGGGCTGGAAGCTGTCCAGGCATCGTTTCATTTAATTCTTCATATCAATCCTGTGAGGTAGGGGCTATTAATAACCCCATTTTGCAGATGAGGAAACGGAGGCTCAGAGATGAAGTAACATTCATTCATTCATTCATTCATTCATATACTCAGTATTTGTGAAGTGTCTACTGTGCACAAATACTGGGTAGACAAACACTGATGAGACAATCATAAGTGACGTGATTATTAGGGGGATAAGAGCAGCAGAGAAAAACTGAAGAGTGCCTGAGGTCTGAGGTTCAACAATCATACACAATAGAAGTTCATGTCCTGGGGGCACTTTCTCTGCTGCCAAACATTGGACGAAGTGCACTGTACGGATCATTTTACCTAACCCCCCTGCAAACCTGAAATCAATACAATTACCAGCCCCATGTTTACAGTCGAGGAGACCATCCACTGGAAGGTGGTAAGCACCACGAAGGCAAGGATTTCCGCCTTGCTGTCCAGTGTATCCCCCAACACCACGGCCCATAAATGTGCTTCAAAAAAATATCTACTGAACAAATGAATGAATGAGACACACAGAACAATCAGCCTTTCTCCATAAGGCACTCTCCCATTCTTCTCCAGACCCCAAAGTGGGACCCAGGTAGGATGTGGAAGGAGGAAGGGAGATTAAGAATGTGAAAAGGGACATTCTCTGCTCCCCTGCCACCTCTAGCCTTGGCTCGGCCCTGCCACATACTTTCAGAGCACCCTTTATTTCACTTTCACAGTGTTTATCAGGACTGCAGTCAATTGCTTCTGTGACTGGCTGTTCAGTGTGTCTTCTGGAGTGTGGGCGCTCAAGGTCAAGGACCAAGTCTGTCTTGTCTACCGTTGTATCCCCTGGCCCCAGGGCCTGGGCTATGGATGCTACATAAACATTTACTGAGCAACTCCCTGAGCTGGTCGGGCTGAGTTGGGATTTAGATACAGGCAGGTCTGACTCCCAAAGAAGCCCGGGGACTCAGGGCCCTGGCTGATCCCCAGGAGCTGGTTTGGGGGAGCAGGAAGCTGAATGGGCCCTGATCACTGGGAGGATCACTTTGTACTCCACAGGAAGACAGCAGAGCTGACTTGGGGACAGGGAGGTGTGGGGGGGGCCACTTGTCCACTCCCCTCTGGTGGGCAGCAACATGCCATCTACAAAGCACCTCAATATATATGACCCATTGCATCTTCAGTGAACAGGGGAGACGTGGATTATTACCTCCATGTTACAGAGGAAGCAGGTTCAGAGCAGTTGTATAACTTGCCTGAAGTCACACTTGCTAAGTAGCAAGATTTCTAATTCTGCCAAGTCCAAAGCCTCCTTCCACTCTCAGCTCTTGCAATGCTCCTCCGGCCACTCCTGAAAGTGCTTCTTCTAGAGCTGCGGTCTAAATTAAGGTTGGGAGGAACCTTAAAATCACCTAACCCTTGGGCTTCTAAACCCTGGGCCTGGGGAGCTGTGTAACCTTCCAAATATCCAGACCCTAGTCCAGGGAGTCTGATTCACAAATCTGAAGGGACATCTGGGAATCTGGTGGGTTTTTGTTGTTGTTGTTTGCACTGTGCAGCCTGTAGGATCTTGGCTCCCCAACTAGGGATCGAACCTGTACCCTAAGTGGTGGAAGCACGGAGTCTTAACCACTGGACCACCCTGGAGAAGGGGAAGGCTACGCACTCCAGTATTCTGGCCTGGAGAATTCCATGGACTACATCCATAGGGCTGCAAAGAGTCAGACATGACTGAGCGACTTTCATTTCACTTCGCTTCACCAGGGGAAGGGCCTGGGAATCTGCATTTTTAATCAGCTCCTTCCAGTGGGTACACTGTTCCAATGTCACCTCATGCTCCTCCCATTTTTCAGACAAGGAAACTAAGACCGGAAGAGGGAAACAGACTTTGCCCAAGACCACAAGACAGCATGGGGAGGGGGGCCCCAGTGTGTTGTTCATCCAAGCAGAACACCCCCGTGTCTCTTTAGGTCCCAGGCCGCAGCTGCTCCTCACTGTCCCATTTACTAGATCGCTTCGGGTTCTGTTCTCTCTCATGCCTGCCTGCAGACTGTGGTCAGACCCCTTCTAGGCCAGGCCCTCTCTGCTTCAAGAATCTCACCACCACTCTTGCAGGAAGAACTGAGTAAGACACTCACGAAGGAGGGAAGAGGCTCAGACTCTGGAATCTCCAGGTCCTATTTCCAATAGCACGGCTGACCCGTGGCTCCCACTGCCCTCTTGGAGATGCCTACCACAAGCCACCGCCCCTCTCTCCATGAGGGTGGGGCTCACCAACCCTCCCTACTCTGGAGACCTCCCACTGGGGGCCTGAGGGTGTGACCTTGGCAGAAGAGGCAAACCGCCTCTCCAGCGGCTGCTTCTGTTCCACCCACCCGTGAAGACCTCTGGGCGCGCCGTCCTGCCAGACCTCCTGACTGTCCGCGGCCTCCAGGATCTGAGGGAAGCAACTGGCTCCCCTCCCCACCACACCCAGGCAGACGTTTTCTTGGACCCCCTCCCAAGGGTACCACCTATCCCCACATCTGTGAACAAAGTTGCAAAGGGTCCTCTGTCCGTTGTCTGTCTGCTTCTGGGTCAGTGTGTCTTGAGCCTGCCTGTGGGGACACCCGCCGGCTGGGAGGGGGGCTGGGGGCCCCAACCTGCTGCGCACAGTGCCGGGAAGGGCCAGCCCACATCCTTGAGTCCCCAGCCCCACCCTCCCCCGCTGCGGCTCTGACCACCCCACCCCTTCCCCAGCCAGCCTCCCCCTCCCCCACCCGCAG
>SJYA01000205.1:0-61324 GCA_006410615.1 Neotragus moschatus
TATTGATATTTCTCCCAGCAGTCTTGATTCCAGCTTGTGTTTCTTCCAGTCCAGCGTTTCTCATGATGTTTTTAGGAACAGATTTTATGCTCTGAATCCTTGCATCTCCTCATATCTAGAGAAGCACTAGATCCCTTCATGGTGACATGAGATCCTCATGACTAACAAAAACATTTTGTAAAATGAGTGTTTCATGGCATTGAAATGCCCCTTCACCAAAACTTTATATATTGACTTTCCCCTACTGCTGATTTGGAGCAGCTATGTGAGATGCTGCCTCCTGGGCTGCAGTCCTCATTTTGCCCCAAATAAAACTTAACTCACAACTCTCAAGTTGTACATCTTTTTTTCAGTCGACACAAAGATTCATAATAGCCACATTTAAGGATACCCCAGAGATATAACAGTGAAGGAAAATCTTCACAGTGAGGTAGAGTGAATAGGAGTAGAACTTTCTAACCACTTCCTGTGAATCAGAGGCAGTCTGGGATCTTTACATACATGAATTTATGAATTGTGAATAATCTCAGGGCCATTTCTTCAGGGCCTGAACTAAATAAAACGTGATCACTGAAAACATGTTTCAGGAGAGAAATGCATGATGGACCTATGGGAGTGATATGAACTATAAGAATTTTTTGTGCTACAATAATACCTGCCAAAAAGCATCATCTTGTACAGAATCATGTGTCAGAATTACCCATATTTTGAATGTCAGACAAATTCTCTATTGAATCTCCCCAAATCCCATAAACAGAGGAATCATTGTGGCAAAGATGGAATATATTCATATGTCTGATAACATGAAATTTCTCTCAGTGAGGCTAATTCAGTTATGCCATTGCTGAAATGTTAAAAACGACAGCAGAAACAGATATTGGGCCTCAAAACAGCACTATTCCTTTGGCCACCCTAAGGCTATTGGACTTATTTTCAATAGTCCTATTATATTGGACTATTTCCAACTTGAAGGAAGCAGCAATTTGTCTTTATTAGTGTTGATATACATTCCATATGAAGTTTTACACCAGCTATTCACAGAATCCACACCAGCATCAGAATCTGTTGCCTTCAAACACCCATTGTATCAATGCAGCATCATACAAATATTGCCTGAAACCAATGTATAGCAATGGCTCATCACTATGTGGCTTAATATGAACTCTATCTCTTTGAAACAGTCAGCCTGATAGATGGAATACAATGGTGAAACCTCATCCAAGACACAGGCTCTGGGAAAATATCATCAGTTTATGGCACTGTCTTTGATCGACACCTTGAGCCAAAATCCAGTGTATAAAATTGCTCACTAACACTACAACACACACTCTGGGTGCCAAGGGAAATGTGTGAAGAGTAGACATTACCTCCCTTAAAATAATAACCAAAGGTTGATTTATAAAATTTGATTCCAGTCCCCTGAGATTGTATTATTCTGGGTTAGCATTTCTGGTTCCTTCAAATTAGAAATAAAAAACATTTCTGCTAGAGGAATACACCAGATCTTCCACTAAATTGGAAGCTGTAGTTATCAATCAGGGACTTTAAGTTCATGCCACTAGTTTTATAAGCCAAATAGGAACTATATTGGCTAGGAAAATCAATCCAAAACATATGACCATAATTTGATTACTGAAACACAGTGTCATGCATGATAATGACTATCAAGGTACAACTAAATCAGCAATCCCCTAATCTAATAATGGCATAGCATTTAACAGTTCAGACTCCTTGAGAATGATGATCTTGGTTCCTTTCCCAAACCAACAAACTAAACTCAACAAAGTGATAGCTAATGATGAGTCTCTCTTACTAAATCTTATAAGCAATCATAATTAAGTCAGTATTTTGGAGGAGACTCTCACTAATTAGATTAATACTTCTTGATTTATAAAATAGGGATGATTTATTAATATAAGGGGGGAAATTGATAATACAGAACTAAGGTAAATGCGGAGTCATAAAGTACTTAAATGGCACAGCAAGTGGATCAAATTGGGCAAGGTTATGGATCTCAAAGCTATGGATTTTCCAGTCATGTATGGATGTGATCGTTGGACCGGAAAGAAGGCTGAGTACTGAAGAATTGCAACTTTTGAATCATGGTGCTGGAGAAGACTCTTGACAGTCCCTGGGACTGCAAGGAGATCAAACCTGTCAATCATAAAGGAAGTCAACTGTGAATATTCATTGAGAAGGCTGATGCTGAAGCTGAAGCTCCAATACTTTAGCCAACTGATGCAAAGAGCCAATTCATTTGAAAAGGCCCTGGTGTTGGAAAAGATTGAAGCCAAAGGGAGCACAGTGAGGTAGAGGCTGGAATGGTGAGATGGCATCATGGACTCAATGGACACGAATCTGAGCAAACTCAGAGATAGTGAAGAACAGGGAAATCTGATGTGCTGCAATCCATAGTGCTGCATAGAGTCAGGCATGACTTAGTGACTGAACAGTAACAAATAATGGGTATCAATCAAAAATTTACAGCACAGATAAAAACTGTTATAAGGGAAAGGCAGACATACAAATTATGAATCTCCAAGGGAACACAACCAGTAGAATTTGTTTGTATGCATATGTATAGTTATCTCTGTTTGCTGATGATATGATCTTGTATATAGAAAATTCTAAAGGCGCCACCAAAAATATGCTAGAACTAATAAACAAATTCAGTGAAATGGTCGGATGTAAGATCAACATATAAGAACCAGCTGCATTTCTCTACATAATGTATTATCTGAACAAGAAACAGAGTATACAATCCTATTTACAATTATTTAGTATTCAAAATAATGAAATAATTAAGGATGAATTTAATCAAGGAAGTGGAAGATCTATAAATCAAAAACTATAAAACAATGATGAAATAAATTGAACATACAGATAAATTGAAACATATCCCATGTTCATAGATTTAATTTAAAAGTCACAGTGTTAAAATCCCCATGCCACCCAAAGCCATCTATTGATTCACTACAATCTGTATCAGAAATCTCAACGGCATTCATTAGAGAAATAAAAACAATCCTAAAATCCATATGGAACCACAAAAGACCCTGAATAGTCAAAACTATTTTGACAAAGAACAAAGCTGAGATATCATTTTCCTTGATTTCAAATTATATTACAAAGCTGTAGCAATTCCAGCAATACAGCACTGGCATAAAATAGACACATAAAGCAATGGAACAGAATTGATAGCCCATAAAATAAATCCATGTATACATGGTGAACCATTATTTGACATGGAATTCCAGAATATTCATTGATAAAGACACTCTCATTAACAAATAGTGCTAGAAGAACTGGATATTCACAGGTAAAAGAATGAAATTTTATCTCTATCTTCTAACCCTCATAAGAATTAGCTCAAAATGGATTAGCAATTTAAATTTGAAAGTATAAAATTCCCAGAAGACAACATTCTGGAAAAGTTCTTTGACACTGGTCTTGGCAATAATTTTTCTTTTCTTTTTTTTTAATATATAATACCAAAAGCACAACCAACAAAATTTAAAAAATCAACAAATGTGATTGCTTAAAACCGAAAAGCTTCTACACAGCAAAATAAAAAATTAACAAAAGGAAAATTCAATGAACAGAATGGGAGAAAATATTTTCAAATTGTATATAATAGATAAGGGATTAATATTAAAAATATATAAGTAACTCATAAAGCTCAATACCAAAAGTAAAAAAGAAGAAATCAGGTTAAAATTGGCAGAGGACCTGAATCAACATTTTTTTCCAGAGAATACATACAATCAGCCAACAAGTATGTGAACAGGTGTTTAGCTTCACTAATTATCACAGAAATGAAAATAAAAACCTTAATGAGATCTCATCTCATAATATTAGAATGATATTATCAAACAGACAAGAGATAGAATGTGCTGGCAAGAATGAGGGGAAAAGGGAACCCCAATGTAAGCGAGGATTATAAATTGGAAAACTATTATGCAAAATCATATGGAATTTTCTCAAAAAATTAAAAATCAATCTGCCATATGATCAAGCCAAAATCACTTTCTAGAAGAGATATCTGCACTCCCAAGTCACTGAAGTATGACTCACATGGGTAAGACATGGAAACAGCCTACCAGTCCGTGGATGGATAACGGGATAAATGTATATATAACAGACACACACACATATGTGTGGAATATTATATATAATGGAAAATTATTCAGCCATAAATAAGAATAAATCCTTATATTTACAACAATGTGAATAGAACTTGAGGACATTGTGCTCAGTGAAGTAAGTCAAAGAAAGGAAAAGTGCCCTGTGTAAGAGGAAAACAACAAATGGGAAAGACTAGAGATCTCTTCAAGAAAATTAGAGATACCAAGGGAATATTTTATGCAAAGATGGAGAGAATAAAGGACAGAAACAGTATGCACCTAACAAAAGTAGAAGATATTAAGAATAGGTGGCAAGAATACAAAGAAGAACTATATAAAAAAGATCTTCATGACCCAGATAACCACGATGGTGTGATCACTCACCTAGAGTCAGACATCCTGGAATGAGAAGTCAAATGGGCCTTAGGAAGCATCACTATGAACAAAGCTAATGGAAGTGTGATAGAATTCCAGCTGAGTTATTTCAAATCCTAAAAGATGATGCTGTTAAAGCGCTGCACTCAATATGCCAGCAAATTTGGAAAACTCAGCAGTGACCACAGGATTGGAAATGGTCAATTTTCATTCCAATCCCAAAGAAAGGCAATTCCAAAGAATGTTCAAACTTCTGCACAATTGTACTCATCTCACACACTAGCAAAGTAATGCTCAAAATTCTCCAAGCCAGGCTTCAACAGCATGTGAACGTTGAACTTGCAGATGTTCAAGCTGGTTTTAGAGAAGGCAGAGGAACCAGATTGCCAACATCTGTTGGATCATTGAAAAAGCAAGAGAGTTGCAGAAAAAACATCTACTTCTGCTTTATTAACTATGCCAAAGTCTTTGACTCTGTGGATCACAACAAACTGTGGAAAATTCTTTAAGAGATAGGAATACCAGACCACCTGACCTGCCTCCTGAGAAATCTGTATTCAGGTCAACAAGCAACAGTTAGAACCAGACATGGAAAAACAAACTGGTTCCAAACTGGGAAAGGAGTATATCAAAGGTGTATATTGTCCCCTGTTTATTTAACTTATATGCAGAGTACATCATGGGAAATGCCAGGCTGGATAAAGCACAAGCTGGAATCAAGATTGCTGGGAGAAATATCAATAACTTCAGATATTCAGAGGACACCACCCTTATGGCAGAAAGTGAAGAAGAACTAAAGAACCTCCGGTGAAAGTTAAAGAGGAGAATGAAAAAGTAGGCTTAAAACTCAACATCCAGAAAACTAAGATTATAGCATCATGTCCCATCACTTCATGGCAAATAGGTGGGAAATAATGGAACCAGTGACAGACTTTATTTTCGTGGGCTCCAAAATCACTGCAGATGATAACGGCAGCCATGAAATAAAAATACATGTGATTCTTGGAATAAAAACTATGACCAACTTTGACAGCATATTAAAAAGCAGACATCACTTTGTCAAAAAAAGTCCGTCTAGTCAAAGTTATGGTTTTTCCAGTAGTCGTGCATGTATGTGAGAGTTGGACACTAAAGAAAGTTGAGCACCGAAGAATTGATGATTTTGAACTCTGGTGTTGGAGAAGACTCTTCAGAATCACTTGGACTGCAAGGAGATCAAACCAGGCAATCCTCAAGGAAATAAGTCCTGAATATTCTTTGGAAGGACTGATGCTGAAGTTGAAACTCCTATACTTTGGCCACCTGATGCAAAGAACTGGCTCACTTGGAAAAGATGCTGATGCAGGGAAAGATTGAAGGCAGGAGGAGAAGGGGACGACAACAGGATGAGATGATTGGACAGCATCACCGACACAATGGACATGAGTTTGAGCAAGCTCTGGATTTGGTTATGGACAGGGAATTTTGGTGTGCTGCAGTCCATGGGGTCGCAAAGAGCTGGACATGACTGAGTGACTGAACTGAACTGATAGATGTCAGTTATAAGGGGAATTTTGAAAAATTGACCTCATAAACAGAGTAGAATGGTGGTTGCCGGGAGCTAAATGTGTGTGGCTGGGAGTGGAGAGATGTTAGTTAAAGTATATAGGCTTTCCGTTAGAAGATGAGTAAGCTCTGGGATGTAATACATAGCCTGGTGATTAAGTTAAGAATACTGTACTGTATACTGGAAAATAGATATGAGAATATAGCTTTCAAATTTTCAATATAACAATCAAACCAAATGTGTTAATATATGAGAAATATGTGCTAACTAATATTATTTTGGTGAAAATTTCTCAATATCTGCATGTGTGCATGCTAAATCACTTCAGCTGTGTTTGACTGTGTGTCAAATTTTGTGCACCTTAAACTCACATAATGCTGTATGTCAATTATACTTAAATAAAGCTGAAAAAGTGGAACTACTCTGCTTAAATGTTTTTATCCTGAAGAATTAAAAAAATGCAAAGAAATGTAGGAGTTAAACATAATAAAAAACTGGAACATATAAATGGTATAGAACATTTGTTTCCATGAGCACTGTTATCATCCAGTGGATAAAACAACAGTCATCAGTTTGTTGAAAGTTTAGTATTCCTGAAATCTAATCATTCTCAACTCCCACTTCACAGCTGCCTATGCAGAACTTGTTTAACAGACCTAGATATTCCCAAGACTCAGAACTGTGAGCAAAACATTTGAAAATCTAGTAGGTAAGTGTTTGTAGGGTTAGTATGTGTTTATAAGAGCGCATGCTGCATGCTAAATCACTTTAGTGGTGTCAAACTCTTTGTGACCCTATGACCTGTAGCCCACCAGGCTCCCCTGTCCATGAGATTCTCCAGGCAAGAATACTGGAGTGGGTTGCCAGGCCTTTCTCCAGGGGATCTTCTGACCCAGGGATCCAACTCAGGTCTCTTTCATCTCCTGCACTGACAGGCAAGTTCTTGACCACTAAAGCCCCCTTGGAAGCCCATGTTTGTAGGGTAACAGCATAGAAAACTTCCCTCCTGACCAAAATGAGACTGAGTCATTTGTAAATTCCCCAGTGAGTTCAGGTAATTGTAGAAATAATACCCCTGTTCCACAAGTATTTAATCATAGCATATTTTATGAAAATCGAGGTAAATTCTCTCTGAGGCACACAGACTTAAGCACCATGAAAGAGAGTGATGAGAACAGATGCTCTGAAATAGACTGGAATTTCATCTCCGAAAATATATATTCAAAAAACTTCAGTGTTCTCATATTTAAAAGAGAAGCCTACAGTTCAGCCTTATAGTCTTCTTTTTCTTATGAGGATTGAATGACATTATCTACATAGAGCCTTAAGACAGTGCTAGTCACAAATATGTATTCAGTAAAGGTAGGCTTTTATATTAACAGTGGTACATAGCTACTGATGATATAGAGTTTATATTCCTAATGCATTTTGTAGTGGAAATTTTGAACTATGAATATATGGCAAAAGAAATGCTATTATTGTCTAAATTGTTCTGAGCTGGAAACAATGGATATCCTCAAATGATCAATATTCTGGCAAGGGTAGAAAAGCAGTCTCTAAGGTAACTAAATCTGAAACCATATCAGAATTTGGAAATAAAATATATACTTTGAATTTCATTAAGAAGCAGAGGGTCATTGGTAACACTTCACAGCTCAGTAGCAATAGGCTTTGTGCAGTTAATTCTTTGTTTAGAGTCTTCAAGGTTCAGTTCAGTTCAGTTCAGTTTAATCTCTAAGAAGTGTCTGACTCTTTGTGACCCTATGGACTGCAGCACACCAGGCTTCCCTGTCCATCACCAACTCCAGGAGCTTACTCAAACTCATGTCCATTGAGTTGGTGATGCCATCCAACCATCTCATCCTCTGTTGTCCCCTTCTCCTCCTGCCTTTAATGAGTCAGCTCTTCACATTAGGTGACCAAAGTATTGGAATTTCAGCTCCAGCATCAGTCCCTCCAATAAATATTCAGGAATGGTTTCCTTTAGGATTGACTGGTTTGATCTTCGAGGTTAATAATCAGTTATTACTGGTTTCATACTAACAGCAACGCTACTCAATTTAAGTAAGATTCAGGCCCTTCAGCACTGTTCTGTGGTGACCCATGGACTACAGAGCTGATAAAACCATGAAGGGTCTTGGAATGCAAGAATGAAAAATCAGATTCTTATTGTCCTTCCCTCCCCCATGTTGTAACTATTAACAGATTTCAGGTCCTCCTGAGAAGTATAAACTGTCTCCCCTCCTACCCTACACAGGGAGAATGTATTTGCCTTACTCTTCCCCCACACAGTATAGATGCCTCATCCAATCAGCAAATGACCCGCAAGACCCCTATTCCACTCCTTGTACCTTGGGTAAAAGTGGACTAAGTACCTCTGTTCAACATTGGTTATCCCTTGAGCTGGCTCACTGTTTTGACAGCATCTCATATGCTAATGAACTTATTTCCCTCTTATTCTGTTTCATATCTGGAAATTCTTTTCCAACCCACGCCTGGACCACAACAAGTTCTATGTTAATTTTTGCAAGGCTTTTAAAGTTATTTTTAATTTATTTGGAAGTCTTAACTATCTACCTCATTGAATTCTGCTTTCATTATTTTATGAAAAACCTTTAATTGACTATCATAAAATCGAATATTGTGCAGTACTATTTGATAATATTTACCACTACATTAAGACATGAGTTATTTAGAATAATGTTTAGATGATTCAGAATACAATTTTCTATTGAATAAAATAATTACATTTGCTGTTCCTCTTAATTGCTTGATAACATGTTCAGATGAGATGAATATATAACTTTATCTGTTAAGAATATGAAAATAAGTGATTTTTCTTATTTTTATAATCTCTAAAATAAAGTTTAGTGCCATTGCATCATTTCCACAGTCCTATCATGGGTTTGGGGCTATATATGCTCATAGCATATTGCAATGTGAAATACATTTTGTGTATTTTTCTGCAAGTTTCAAATTCACTAAACTCAATGCTTTCTACATAGCTGCCAAATTAGTCATATAGTACTGAATTCATACTTTTTTTGCTTATTTCAAAGAAATGTCCTATTTTCCATGTATTTTTTAAAAAGTGAGTATATTCTTCAACTCAAAATTTGCCAAAGTATATTTTCTGTCAACATGGTAAGTGTGCTGAAATCAACTGAGAGACACTGCTTTGTTTTTGTTTTTGTTTTTAATACAAAATGCGATGGACAGGGAGGCCTGGCGTGCTGCAGTTCATGGGGTTGCAAAGAGTCGGACACGAATGAGCGACTGAACTGAACCCAACTGAGGAAAAAATTGTTACTCAAGCATCATCAAGTTATGTTACAATGATACTTATCATTGACAATATATATTTTTGACAAAGATTCAAATATAGCATCAATTTTAGAAGACTGAGGCAATTGCATTATCCCTTTCACAGCATCTGTAGACATGTACTGAAATAAATATATACTTGCTTAAAATTATCTTCATAAAATATTCATGAAACTAACAGAGAAAAAGGGACAAGCTTTGATTGTCTATAAGATATAAAGGTTACTATAATAGGCTAATAAACTATCAGTTTGGTCCCTGACTAAGGAATTCATTTCTAAAAAAAGGCTCCATTATCTCTTTAATTATAGTATCAGCAACAAGGAGAATGTGAAGCTTTGTTGGAATTTCTCTATTGCCAGGATAGGTAGATGACATTTTGTGAAATTTATGAAGCCTTTATGTTGCAACAGTGAGGTTCCTTTACATATGCAAATAGTGTATTTTATGGAAAGGAAATATTGAAGCAGCTGTTCTACCTGATTTTAATGAAGTTTGGGTGGTTTCACCAAAATGTCCTTCAGATTCATGAGTACTTAAATGTGAGTATTCTTGTTTAATTTTTCATTAAACAAGAATGCATTCCTGAGAAAAAAGTCATGCCCAATTTTTATCCTCACTTACTTATGCATAATAAATACATATTTATATATAGACTCTGGGTCAATGTGAACCTGTCAGGTAATGATTGCTGAAGAACAAGTAGGGCAGATCTGGGCAATCAATCATCTAAGTGATAAAAGTGTAACTTCTGCTTATTTTAAAATACAATTTAGTCCTCAGGCTAAATACAATCACTTACTATATGTATTTAGTGTTTAAACCAGATCAATGCATGGAAAACTTCAAGAATGAAACACCCAGCAAACCATGAAGAAAGGTGACCACTGGGAAAGAGAGTGGTATTCAGGGAAAGGTTAGATCAGTTTAAAGCAAACATTCTAATTTCCAATTTATCTCATTTTGTATTACTGGTATATTTACAATAAAATAGTATTTATATACCAATTATACTTTTTATACATCTACCCCTGGATTAACTCGAACTATCAGTTATCTAAGTATTTGGACTTTGCTAGACTGGCCAAGCTTGTAATTGCTTTTGCTGAATTAAATTGGAAGATGACAGTGCACTATTCTGAACAGTACTTAAAAAATTATATGAAAATTATCACTTTTTATGCAGATTTTCAAGGATGCAATTAATGAAATTAGAGAGGGGGCTTCCTATGAGGTTCCTTAGGGAAATATTTTTCTAATTTCAATATCACTAATAGGTGCATTTGTCCTGAATAAGACACTATAAATGTGGTTATTAAAAACTGGCTATTACTACTTATTCAGATTATTATAGAAGTTAGAGCCACGTGGAAGAATAATATTCAGTATGAATGAAACATATTTTAGCATGGAATTTTTTTATGCCCATGATTCTGTATGTGCATTAATTTTATATATTTTAATTACATAAGCAATTATCATTTTTGTAGGCAGTGTTTTGTCAAGAATGTATGAAGAAAATTGAAAATATGGGTTAATATAAATTGATCTCACTAAGACAAGTATGTTGATATATTATTATGTTTCTTTGCCTTTTACTTGGGTGGCATATAATTTAATATTAAATGTATATACTCACAAACCTACAAAACACTGTACATGCATTTTCCCATATACACCTAAGCATATATATATATAATATATATAAGAAACATATAAAACAAATATATATTTTTTAAATTGCCATATATATATACACACAGACATATGTATATGTATATATAAATGTTTGTTGTTTTTGTATACCCTTCATTTTTTCACTTGCATTAACTTTTTTCTTGTTTCCACTTATCATTACATATTTTATATTATAGTTTGGTGTAGTTTCTTATAAATTATTGTTTATTAAAATTGAATTGGATTTTTCACAATTTCAAGTAAGATGGTAATAGAAATAATTTAAAATATATGCCTATGAAGTTTTGATATCAATTTATAGTACCAGTTATTTTGGTATGCTGCTGCTGCTAAATCGCTTCAGTCGTGTCTGACTCTGTGCGACCCCATAGACGGCAGCCCACCAGGCTCCCCTATCCCTGGGATTCTCTAGGCAAGAACACTGTAGTGGGTTGCCATTTCCTTATCCAATGCATGAAAGTGAAAAGTGAAAGTGAAGTCACTCAGTCGTGTCTGACTCTTCGTGATCCCATGGACTGCAGCCCACCAGGCTCCTCCATCCATGGGATTTTCCAGGCAAGAGTACTGGAGTGGGGTGCCACTGTATTAAAAATCTTTTATGCATATTGTTAACTTCTAGGGGAAATTAAGGAACTTGTAGGCAACCCACTCCAGTATTCTTGTCTGGAGAATTCCACAGACAAAGGAGCCTAGTGGGCTACAGTCCATGGGGTCCTGAAAAGTCAGACATGACCAAGCGTCTAACACTTCAGTGGTCTTAAATGTTTTNATTAAAAATCTTTTATGCATATTGTTAACTTCTAGGGGAAATTAAGGAACTTGTAGGCAACCCACTCCAGTATTCTTGTCTGGAGAATTCCACAGACAAAGGAGCCTAGTGGGCTACAGTCCATGGGGTCCTGAAAAGTCAGACATGACCAAGCGTCTAACACTTCAGTGGTCTTAAATGTTTTTCTTGATTTTATAAGTGGATTACATTTGTATGATAAGTCATGACTGTGCTTATAGCACAGTATTCTTGCCTGGACAATCCCATGGACAGAGGAGCCTTGCCAGCTACAGTCAACAGAGTTGCAAAGAGTCGGAAGTAACCGAAGCAGCTGAGCACCTGCACACATGTTTAAACAAAATTCTTGACTATGGTAATAACAAACAGTGAACTTAACTCTCCTGTGTGTAAGAAGAACTACATTCTTCTACTCTAAATGATCCTCTTAAATTGTATAAAGATGTTTATAACAGTTTATCAGTTTTATTTATATATTTTTAGATATATTGAGTAAAATTCTTTTTGTCACTTGATTTACTTCTTTAATTGAAGCATAGTTGATTTATAATATTATGTTAGTTTCATGTGTACAGAACAGTGATTCAGTATTTTTGCAGATTATTCCCATTAAAATTCATCACAAGACAATGGTTATAATTGCCAGTGCTATACACTTTGTTGCTTATCTGTTTTATATATAGTAGCTTTTATTTATTAACCCCATACTCCTAATTTGTCCCTCCCCTCTTCCCTACCCCTTTTGGTAACCACAGGTTTGTTTTCTTTATCTGTACATCTATTTCTGTTTTGCATATACATTCTTTTATATTATTTTAAAATTATATTTGTAATATCAGACACTAAGTATTTATCTTTCTCTGACTTATTTCACTAAAAATATTATGCTTACTTTTACTTGCATACTGTTTGCCCTTTAATGACCCTAGGATTGTTTATTCTTTTCAAAACTTTAAACTTTGATATTTTTGTCAAAAGTTTGGTACTGTATTCTGTCACTATTTCAAATTACCATTCTGAATTCTATTCATTACATTCTTCTTGCATATCTAAGTTTTTATATCTTGCTATTTTTAAAATATATTTACTTTTTAAATGAAGGACAATTTTGCAGAATTTTGTTGTTTTCTGTCAAGCATCACATGAATCAGCCATAGATATAAATATGTCCCATCTGTCTTGAACCTCCCTCCAAACTCCTTCTCCACCCCATCCCTCTAGGTTGATACAGAGCCCTTGTTTGAGTTCCCTGAGACAAAGAACAAATTCCCACTGGCTATCTATGATAATGTATTACATATGATAATGTAAGTTTCCATGTTATTCTGTCCATATCTCAGCCTCTCTTTCTCTCCCCATGTCCCTAAGTCTGTTTTTATGTCTGTTTCTCCACTGCTGCCCTGCAAATAAATTCAGCAGCACCATCTTTCTAGAGTCCATATATAAGTGTTAGTATATAATGTTTTTGAAAAAAAGAGTTAGTATAAATAATCTGCAACAGAAAGAGATAAATGTAAGACCAATAGATATAAAAGAAGCACAAGCTAGAATCAAGATTGTCGGGAGAAATATCAATAACCTCAGATATGCAGATGACACCACNATTTCCTTCTCCAGTGCATGAAAGTGAAAAATGAAAGTGAGGTCGCTGAGTCGTGTCCGACTCTTCACGACCCCATGGACTGCAGCTACTAGGCTCCTCTGTCCATGGGATTTTCCAGGCAAGAGTACTGGAGTGGGGTGCCATCGCTTTCCTAGTAAGTCTTATTTTCCCTTCTCTTTCCTACCCTATCCTTTCTTTCCTTCTAATACTTAAAAAAAATTAAATATAGTTGATTTACAATATTATATTAGTTTCAGGTGTATAGCAGTGATTCATTATTTTTATAGTTTATACCTCATTAAAATTATTACAAGACAATGGATATAATTCCATGTGTAAAACAATATATCCTTGTTGCTTATCTGTTACATATAGTAGTTTGTGTCTCTTAATACCATACCCCCAGTGTGTTCCTCCTATTTCCCTCTCCCTACTGGTAACCACTAGTTTGTTTTCTAAGTCTGTGAGTTTGTTTCTGTTTTACTGTTTACACTAAATTGTATTATATTTTAGATATAAATGATTTCATGTGGTATTTGTCTTTCTCTGTCCGATTTATTTCATGAACATAATATTCTCTAGGTCTATCTGTCTTTCTACAAATGACAGAATTTCATTCTTTTTTTATGACTGAGTAATATTCTATTATGGTGCTTCCCAGGTAGATCAGTGGTAAAGAATATGCCTGCCAATGCAGGAGATACAGGTTTGATCCCTGGGCCAGGAATATCTGCTGGAGGAGGAAATGGCAACCCGCTCCAGTATTTTTGCTGGGAAAATCTCATAGACAGAGGAGACTGGTGGGCTGTAGTTCATGGGGTCACAAAGAATCGGACATAACTGAGTGACTAAGCACACACAGATACAATATTCTATTATATATATATATATATATATATAATCACATCGTTTTTATCGAGTCATCTATTGATAGACACTTGGGTTGCTTCCCTGTCTTGGCTAGTATAGGTAGAGCTGCTATGAACATTGAGATCAATGTGTCTCTTTGAATTAGTGTTTCCATTTTTTGTGGAGATATACCTGGGAGTAGAATTGCTGGGTTGTATGGTAGTTCTATTTTAGCTTTTTGAGAAATCCTAATACTGTTATGACCAACCTAGATAGCATATTAAAAAGCAGAGACATTACTTTGCCAACTAAGGTCTGTCTAGTCAAGGCAATGGTTTTTCCTGTGGTCATGTATGGATGTGAGAGTTGGACTGTGAAGAAAGCTGAGCACCGAAGAATCGATGCTTTTGAACTGTGGTGTTGGAGAAGACTCTTGAGAGTCCCTTGGACTGCAAAGAGATCCAACCAGTTCATTCTGAAGGAGATCAGCCCTGGGATTTCTTTGGAAGGAATGATGCTAAAGCTGAAGCTCCAGTACTTTGGCCACCTCATGCAAAGAGTTGACTCATTGGAAAAGACTCTGATGCTGGGAAGGGTTGGGGGCAGGAGGAGAAGGGAACAACCAAGGATGAGATGGCTGGATGGCATCACTGACTCGATGGGCGTGAGTCTGAGTGAACTCCAGGAGTTGGTGATGGACAGGGAGGCCTGGCGTGCTGCAATTCATGGGGTCACAAAGAGTTGGACACGACTGAGCGACTGAACTGAACTGAACTGAATGTTCTTCCTAGGAGTTTTATGGTTTCTGAGCATATATTTAGGCCTTGAATGCATTTTGAGTTTATTTTTATATATGGTATGAGAAAAGGGTCTAATCTCATTGTTTCACTCTAGATGTCTAGTTTCCCAGCATCACTTATTGCAGAGACTGTCTTTTCTCCATGATATATTCTTGCCTCCTTTGTTGTAGATTAATTGACCATAGGTATGTAGGTTTATTTCTGCGCTCTTTATTCTGTTTCATTGATATGTTTCTTTTTATGCCAGTACTTTACAGTTTTATTTACTGTAGCTTTGTAGTTGAGTCTAAAGTCTGAGAGGATGACACCTCCAGCTATTTTATTTTTTTTTCCTCTCTCAAGATTGCTTTGGCAATTTGGGGTCTTTTGTGGTTACATATGAATATTAGGATTATTTTTTACAGTTCTGTGAAAAATATAATAATATTTCTATCAGAATTGCATTAAACCTGTAGGTTGATTTGGGTAGTATGGTCATTTTAGCAATTTTAATTTTTCTACTTCTAGAGCATAGGGTATTGTTGCATTTCCTTGTATCATCATCAGGTTCCTGTCAGTTTCCTTTATCTGTGTTCTCAGAGTACAGGTCGTTCACCTCCTTGGTTAACTTTATTCCTAGATATTTTTAAATTTTTATGTGATTTTAAATAGTTGCTTTTTTTTTTTTAACTTTCTCTTTTCTAATAGTTCACTATTGTGTATAGGAAAGCAACAAATTTCTGTATATTAATTTTGTTTCCTGAAACTTTGTTGCATTTATTTATTACTTCTGATAATTTTGAGGTGAAGCCTTTAGGGTTTTCTATATAAATACCATGCTATCTGCAAATAGTTAGAGTTCATTCTTCCTTTTCAATTTGCATATCTTTCCTTTTTTCTTGTCCGGTTGCTACAGCCAAGATTTCATATATTATGTTAAATAGAAGTGGCAAGAGTGAGTATCCTTGTCTTATTCATGAATTTAGCAGGAAGGCTTTCAGCTTTTTGAGTATGATGTTCAGTTCATTTCAGTTCAGTTGCTCAGTTGTGTCCAACTCTTTGTGACTCTATGGACTGCAGCACGCCAGGCATCCCTGTCCATTGCCAACTCCCGGAGTTTACTCAAACTCATGTCCATTGAGTCGGTGATGCCTCCCAACCATCTCATCCTCTGTCATCCCCTTCTTCTCCTACCTTCAGTCTTTCCCAGCATCACAGTCTTTTCAAATGAGTCAGCTCTTTGCATCAGGTGGCCAAATTATTGGAGTTTCAGCTTCAGCATCAGTCCTTCCAGTGAATATTCAGGACTAATCTCCTTTAGGATAGACACATTGGATCTCCTTGCTGTCCAAGGGACTCTCAGCAGTCTTCTCCAACACCACAGTTCAAAAGCATCAATTCTTCAGCGCTCAGCTTTCTTTATGTCCAACTCTCACATCCATACATGACTACTGGAAAAACAATAGCCTTGACTAGACTGACCTTTGTTGGCAAAGTAATGTCTCTGCTTTTTAATATGCTGTCTAGGTTGGTCATAACTTTCCTTCCAAGGAGCAAGCGTCTTTTAATTTCATGGCTGCAGTCACCATCTGCAGTGATTTTGGAGCCCCCAAAAATAAAGTCTGTCACTGTTTCCATTGTTTCCCCATCTATTCCCCGTGAAGTGATGTGACCAGATGCCATGATCTTAGTTTTCTGAATGTTGAGCTTTAAGCCAACTTTTTCACTCTCCTCTTTAACTTTCATCAAGAGACTCGTTAGTTCTTCACTTTCTGCCATAAAGATTGTGTCGTCTGCATATCTGAGGTTATTGATACTTCTTCCTGCAGTCTTGATTCCTGCTTGTGCTTCATCCAGCCCAGCATTTCTCATGATGTACTCTGCATATAAATGGATTTATCTTAAATGGCCTTTCTAATGTTGAGATATGTTCCCTCTAAACCCACTTTGATGAGAGTTTTTAATCAAATACTTCTAACACAGACTTTGAATGTAGAATTTTAAGTTGATATTTTTATGTGATTTGAACTAAAAAGCTTGAAATTATAGAACCCAATGATTCCTTGACTGAAATAAAACTCTGAAGTCACTCAGTCACATCCGACTCTTTGCAGCCCCATGGACTGTAGCCTATCAGGCTCCTCAGTTCATGGAATTCTCCAGGCAAGAGCACTGGAGTGGGTTGCCATTTCCTTCTCCAGCTGAAATAAAAATTTGGGTTAATATAAAGCTATACTGAAGGCCAGTATGTAATGAAAGAGATTATATTACTGAGATAATTTACAACTAACATCCAGATAACTTGATATGGTTCATTCTCTGGAGTTTACAGCTGCAGTCTACTATATTAGAAGTCTCTATGAGAGTGTTTTCCTATATAGTTTCTAGCCTCATTCTGTTTGGTAGAGAACATTTCTTCACTTGACAGTCAGAAAAACTTTAAGTGTGGATGGATTACTCAAAATGTAGATAAAAAAGAAAGGTATACCTCTTCCTTGAGTTAAATGCACTTCCCAACCCCACATCTCTTTCTTATCTGATGCCTGAAACCATGACTTTCCAACTCACTTAAGGGAATAACCCTTCTCCTTTCAAGAATGTTGTGGGTTTACACTAGGATTTTGTCATTGTAGCACCATCAGAAAAAAGTAGCCATTTAAATAAACATGCTTATACAGTCATCTTATTCTTTTCTGGATATCTGACCACTAAAATGCATGTTTATAACTATATTTATCTATCTATTCATCTATGCATCTTGGCCTTGATTGCATAAACAAACAGCCATCTACACCAATATCCTCTTGATTTTATGTTGCATATGGTGAATTAGTGGGCAAAATTAATCACAGGAGAATATAATTTTATGTTAAAATAATTGGTAAGTGAATGACTTAGAAGTTTATTAAGTGCTTTTATTTACTACCGTGGAATTCTCTAAACAGTATTTCAAAAGGAAGCTTGCCAGATATTCTTATTTTGAGCTATTTTGTTTAGCCTAACAATGTGAATTTAGAGGTCTGTAGATAAATGATGCTACTTTTCATCTATCCATCCATCTACTCATCTACCCATTCATTCATTTTTTCACTCATTCATACAGTTCCTTGTTTCAGAAACCAATGCTATCTTTTCAACATATTACTTTAAGTAATCTAAGTCATTTTACTGGCAAACAAAGTTAGGCTCAGACAAAGTAACTTTATGCAAGGAAAGATTATTCTAAATCACCTATTCTTTCTAATTTACATTTCTTTAAAAATTTTGACTTATTTACTTTTTGGCTGTGCTGATCTTCATTGCTGTGTGGACTTTTCTCTAGTTGCAGTGTGTTGGGGCTGCTCTCTAGTGACAGTGTGCATGCGTCTTATTGTGGTGGCTTCTTTTGTTGTGGACAACAGGCTCTAGGGCACAGGGGTTTCAGTAGTTGCTGCACAAAGGCTTAGTAGTTTCATTTCCTGGGCTGTAAGAGAACATGCTCAGTAGTTGTGACATACAGGCTTAGTTGCTCTGCGGCATATGGGATACTCCCAGATCAGGGATTGAAACTGTGTCTTCTGCATTGATGGATTCTTTATCACTGAGCCACAAGAGAAGCCCTCTAATTTACATTTTAATTTTGGAGAATTCTAAAGTTTGGACTACAAATGACCTTACTGGTCACTTTGTCTAAACTTCCATTTGATCCCCTGAAAATTTTCTCTAGCCAGTTTGGATATTTCAGTTATTTCCAATACAGTCTTATTAAGTATCAAATATATATCCAATAAAATCTTATTAAATATCAAATAGGATCAATGGTTATTTTCACAGAACCCAGTGCTACATGTACATGGGACAAAATATGAATTTATGACAATTTTAATAATATAATTTGACTGTCAGTCATGTGCTGGATGCTGGAAGAGACTGCTATTTCAAAAGATCCATTCCCTGAAAATTTGGAATCTAAATTTAGAAATGGAGTAACTAGGTCCATGGAGAAAGCAGCTCAGTACAGATGGATGACAGCATGAATTTTTGGATTATCAAACCATTTTAAGGTCATTTTGATCATATTCTGAGCCTTTAAAAATTGACATTTTATCGATTCTGTGCTCTCTCTTCATTATTGTTATATTTCTTTTCTTCTCTGAATGTGTGTGTGTGTATGAGAAGGAGTGGTGGGATTGAGAGAAAAGAGAGAGAGAAAGATAAGAGCTGAAACTATACACCTAAATATAGGGGGTGGAAGTTGGTCAGTGCAGAAATCTGGATACCATGTAGCCTCTAAGGATATCCAATTTTAATAAATAGATGGGATTTAGACAGATTTTAAAGAGTATTTATAAAGCAAAATGATCAAGCTGGAAATGTGGAGGCTACCCTTGAATTAGCTGAGTTTGTTTCTTTGTATAAGAATAAATGTTTCATTTTGACTTAAAAAGATTGATGGATGGATGGATAAATTAATTCATTAAAGTATTTATTGAGTGTATGCTATATACTAATATTTTAGGAACTGGAGATAGAAAATAAATTAAAAAAAATAAACTTCTTGTCATTATGGGTTTTACAGTCTTATGAGGATCTTGAAGCTACATTCCTCATCTAGAAGGAAGGGATATCACTGAAGCAATGGCACTGAAAATTAGGAAAGGGCGAAAATGATGGAGAATCAATTGGGGGCAATTTTTAAAGATCCTCAATCCAGCTAGGAAGGAGAATAACCAAGGGCCAGATATGTGTTTCAAGCCAAACCAATGTACATTTTTTTTTTTTTTTAGTAATTTGAAGGGAAGAAGTGTAACTTCATAAATTTGTAACTTATAAATTTCTCTACTTTCTGTCTTGATTTAGTTTTTCTGTAGTTTCCTCATGAAGCTCAACTTAAATTACTGAACTAAGGAGGTGAGTGTTTGGAGGCCTCAGTCTCAAAACCAAAGATACCCTCTTATGCCAGGAGTGAGGAGATAACTACCTTAGCCCCAACGCACAGAGAGAGGTAAAAGCTGTGGAGGGAGAAGATTTGGGACACTTAAGGCCTACACTCCTTTCCCACACAGAATGATCTCTCCAAGGTCATTTACAAGGTGTGAAATCCTTCTCAGGGAGGACTGAAGTCAGAGAATGAAAGGACATATTACATTCTCATCTTTTCTTCTTTGTGCAGGTTTAGTCACTTAGGGCTGTCTGACTCTTTTGTGACCGCATGGACTGAGGCACCCCAGGCCCCTCTGTCCGTGGGATTTCCCAGACAAGAATACTGGAGTGGGTTGCCATTGCCTTCTTCAGGGGATCTTACCGACCCAGGGATCGAACCAGGGTCTCCTGCACTGCAAGCAGTCTCCTACACTGCAGGTGAATTTTTTTACCAACCGAGTCACCAGTGCAATTTTTTCTTTATGTGAGCTCAGTTGGGCCATGAGAGACACTGAAGTCAGAAGGCCTAGATTAAACTCATCTATGTTCACTCATCTGTTGTGGGGTCTTGGGAGATTACATCACTCCTTAGAGTCTCATTTGTAAATTGGGTTATTATTATCTCCTTAATTTTCCTTCCAAGATTGTTGTAAGCCTTACTAAAAAGATAATACATGGGAAGATGATTTCTAAACAGTAAAAAGACTATCAATGCAAATGATGATTATATTCTTACTTTATTAATTGAATTACATGGTTATTTATGGCATCATGTTTCTGTTGACATACAGTGTAACATAGAGGGTGAAAAAGGAGCTCTGGAAATAATTAAATTAGTTAAATTTGAATTCTGCCAGTTCTTAACTGGGTGCCTGACTAAGCAGCTTAACCTCTCTCTGTGTCAGTTTCTTCATTTATAAAATGAGAATAATGACAGACCATACCTTATAGGGAGGATTCAATGTATCAATAATTGCAAGTCATTTAGAACTCTGCAGGGAGTTTAGCCTTGGCTCACCATAGTTATAGCTTATATTTCTTATTAAAACAGACATTCTTTAAAACATTGATAATTTCTTTACTTGGGCAATAAGGATACTAACTTTAATCTGTGTCATAAAGAAGAATTAAGTCTTTCTTATTTTGAGAAGATGACTAAAACCAGGCAAACATATCACATGTAGTAATTGTTAACCTGTTGAATAAGATACCATAAAGGAAATCACAAATTATTAGAAAGAAATCATCTGTGCTAGTGTAACCAGCCTATTTTAACTGACAATATGGCAGGAAAAGGAAATCGAAGTACAGCCATTGTGTGGGATAGCATTCATGGAGGAAAGGTCGTCTTCTACCTGTCAAGCGTGCAGTATCAGAGGCTGATGAGCTCATGTTCCCCAAGCTTTGAGTCAGGGGCCTGATCTCAGATCAGGATGATATATGAGCAGAGCTAGACTCCTTTGTGTTTCCGATAGACAAGGACATTAACAATATTCCACTAATGAAAATTTTATTTGCCATTACAATGTCAAAGTTAATCGCTCATTTCAAGTGGATTTCCAGCCTTTGTTAAATACATTATGTCCACGAGTGAATGATGATATGTTTGAATCACAAGGTATGTTTTCCTGTTTTGGCAATTCTGGATTTTATAGCAGGGCCTTGCTTTAAATGGATATTTTAATGATGGCATGCTCATTCTAATACTTTACATTATTATCTCATCTTCTTTTGAGCCTGCAGCAGCCCAGTTAGGTAAGGAACTACTTGTGTCATTATCACTGATGTATTTTGCAGATGTGGTTTGGAGATTGAATAGCTTGTGCAGTAGCATACAGCAAATAGGTGATTAAGACAGGAGCCAAATAAGATCATGATGGCATGGAGTATAAGCTTGTGAGGGCAGGGAGAATAGAGAGATGTATAGAGTTCCTCTTGGTAACTGAAACAGGCCTTGGATGCAATGTGTGCCCAGTTCAAGCTTTCAAGTGAATGAATGCAGTGGTCCTAATAGTTTGATTTAGGAGTTGAAAGACGGAAAGACTATTCAACATTCTGTTTTTTTTCCCTTTAAAATACGGACATGATTTTAAAATATAGAGATGATTAAGACTATGTTTTATTTGTTTGAAGGTAGGTCAGAAATATAAATATAATTATCCTTTCAATGTGTATCTGGCAACTTTCTCCAAGTAATTCAGCTGCTTCCAACTATGATATTTTCAGAACTGTAAATGGAAATTCTCAAGTTGTTTTTAAAAAGCATAAAAGTCAAGGTATTGTTATCCCTGAGATATTGCCCTTCAAAATGACCTGATTGTTTTAATTAAATCATCAGGGGTTGATTTAATTTCCTCTTGACTCCTCCTGCCCCAAATGCAAAGATATCAGAAATGTCTTATTAACCACGAAGAAAAACTTATGAGACATAGTGGCCCAGGTAGGAAAGTAATAAATTTCTGAATATAAAAAAGATTAACTAGGGTATTGCTTCTCATCTTAGGAGCCTTGTACATAGGTCCTATGTAACTTCTCAAATTTTCCTATGTTAACTTCTTCTCATTGGAGAAGTGAAGAAAATGATGCTGATGATAACTTAAAGTACTCAGCAGCTAAAATGTACCTTGACAATAGCTGCATAGTACAAGGGAAAAAGTAAAGTCTTTGTTGTTTAATTGAATCAAAAACACCACATTCTTTTAGTAAAGATCTAAAAGACATGGAGTGTCACTTTCAGGAAGCTAGCATTTATTGTTTTCATTTTGTTCTATAAATGCCTAACGATGCTCTCAAGACAGGGAAAACTTCAAACAGCAAGTGTTATCGGTTTTTTCTTCTCTTCTCTCATCACCCTCTTCTATCGTGTGCTGCTACACTGGTTACCTTCTGCATCGAAACATCTTTGTATGTCATAAACCCACAGAAAAAAAGAATCAAAACACTCAAAGATTAGAGAACACACATTCCCTTTCCAGGCCTTTTTTGGTGGGCATAAGACTGCAGTTCTGGTGAAGTGTATTAATTTTTTGAGAGTCTATTTCTCTCTTCTAGGATTTTGTGTTATTGAAAAATGTATCTCTGTATATCTATATATCTCTCAAACTCTGACACCTGAAGAACTTGTTAAAAACTTAAAATTCCTGGGTTCTACTCATAGATATTCACGTTCTGAGAAACCATCAGGAATCTACGTTTAAAAAAAGCATCTCAGAAGAATATCATGCTTTCTCTTAAAAAAATAAACCCTGTCATCATCTCTTTTACTCATTTGGCATTTTCCACTTTTCAGAATGCTTGCACATACATATTCAGTTCTGGGAGGTAGATGGGCTGATTGTCCCCATTTTGAGGATAAGAAAAAGACTCAGAGTTTAGCAGTGATTTCTTCAAGGCGTCACTATATACGCCTCTCTTGCCCATTTATCTGGATTCCTCACCTTAGCTGACCTTTTTCTTTTTGAGTGTTGAACTGCAAGAGGCAAGGAGCCCCCAGAGCCAGCCAGTACTATTTGTGCCTGCCTTCCTCAAGAATGAGACAAGTCTTGTGGCAGCCAAGGAAGGGAAATACATAATTTTATCTGTGAAATGTGAACATTTCCCTAATTGACAGTGTTACCAACTGATTTTCAGTAATTTCCCTTACCACATTCATATGTACTTTTGAAAATGTATTTGGCTGGCTTCACTTTTGGAGAAGAGGACTGTGTGTGTGTGTGTGTGTGTGTGTGTGTGTATCTTCCCTGTCTGTTATATATTGTCAGAATCCCAAGTTCACTCCCTTTATGCAAGCACCCTGAACTGCTGCAGGGGATATGTGCTCCCCATTGACAGTTGGGATTCCCCCCTATCATGGCGCCTTAATCCTCCTCCAATGTCTGCCCTGTAAACCCATCTGCCTTTGCTGTACCCAGAGGCAGCATGAAAGGTCTGGGACCCCAGATGCAGTGGGGCTGTTTAACAGTGCTTGCGCTAAACCACCTCATAGGCCTCAGTTCTCATTCTGCTAGGAATCCGGAGGATTCCTGGACCCTCTACAGGACCCACATCCATTCTCAGTAGTTTCCTTGACATTTGTGTCCCTTGCCTACTATTTAGGGTATTTCCAGCATACACCTGTTTCTGCTTGGAAATCACCCACTAAATATTTTGGCACTACCCTGGTGGCTTATGGGAATGTCTGTAAAGGGGAGGGACTAAGGATATTTGAAGACTGGTTGAAGAATGATACTTAGTATCACAACGGCCACTTCCACACCTTAGCATGGCTACTCCTTTGTGTTTCCATAATTTTTCATGCTGCATTTTAGCTTAGGTGACATTTTCTCCTCTGCTGAGTTTTCAGTAGTGTCCAGCGGTCACCACAAGCACNAGGGACTAAGGATATTTGAAGACTGGTTGAAGAATGATACTTAGTATCACAACGGCCACTTCCACACCTTAGCATGGCTACTCCTTTGTGTTTCCATAATTTTTCATGCTGCATTTTAGCTTAGGTGACATTTTCTCCTCTGCTGAGTTTTCAGTAGTGTCCAGCGGTCACCACAAGCACTCCTGGAGACCTGATTGCCCTCCAGAGCTGGCTATTGACTGCCCTTGCCCACAGTCACCCTCTCCACCTGCATCCTCCCCTCTGTGCAGAGTGTTCACCTGGTTCCTCATTTTAGGGATTGAGTCTGTTTTGCAGCTTTCCGGAGGATCGAACCCAGAAATCTGGGCTCCTGGAATGTGGAAACACTTTTTCCTTTTCCAAAATGAGCTGAAGGTGGGCCCAAAGGGCCATCATTACTTTCTCTAGTGTCCCCTATCTTCCTTTCAAAACAGAATTCTTCGTGCTGCAGCTTATTGGAGAGACTTCAGACCGCTTTCTCTCAATTTCCCCACCCCAACCTCCCTTTGTGCACCGGGGTCCTCTAACCGGTCGGTGTTGTTTTCTCTCGGGGGGAGGGATGGGACTGAGCCGATCCGAACTGCAGTTGTTTCGCTCTGCCTCTGAGAATTTCTCATCCAAACCTCAATCACGTAGGATTGCGTAGAGAGGAGAAAAGGGGAGAGACAGAAGACGGAGAAGGGGGAGAGGGGTGACGGGAGGGAGGGGGAAGAGTCTGGGAGCCGAGGGCGCGAGGGAGGGGAGGAGGCTCCGAGCGCGCTGCGCTTCCCTGCGCTCCGGGAGCTTGGCCCCACCTGGGCGCTCCCAAGCTCGCGGCGGCGGGTGGGCGAGCAGTGCCAAAGGTGCTTTGGCGGCCTCCCGCCCTTCGTCCCACCCTCCGTCTCGGTGGCGGTCGACCCTGCCTGGAGTTTCCTGCGGAGCTAGCGCTCCAGCCGAGCGAACCGGCTAGGCGGCGGCGGCGCTCAGGAGCCGGTGCGGCTCGGCGTGCCCGGAGCCTCAGACCCCGAATGGGACTCCGCCCGGAGCGCCCCCTCTGGGGCCCAGGGAGGCGGCAGCGGGGGCACCCCGCTAGCCCTCGGCTCTGAGCGGCCACCCGCGCAGCGAGTTGGGCGAGTAGACGGCAAACCGCACCTGCTTCCTGGCCCCGGCCCTAGAGTCTGCGTCCGGCCCCCAGGGCCCCGGTGGTGCGCTCGGCCGCCTCCCGACGCCCCCAAGCCCGGCGGCCCAGGGGCCCCGCTTTCACCTCGGGCGCCAGACCATGGTGGGCAGCTCCGAAGCGGAGCCGCAGCCTCCTGGAGCCGAAGTCGCCCGCAGCCAGCCCCAGCCCCACCCGAGCCGCCGCGCGGGTGTTCGCAGCGCGCTGGTCACTTCCTTCCTCGGCCGGGATGGGCCGCGCGGGACGGAGTGATCGGCCTCGCGTCCGGCGGATAATCCCCATCTGATCTGCTGCCTGTGAGCTGTCGACTGCCGAGCCGCGCGAGCCTGGGGGGACCGGGGCAGCGCGGCGATGACCTGATCCCGAGCCCGCCAGGGCGCCCCCTCCTTCCCTCGCTGTCTCTGAGCCTGTGCGGAGAGCGGCTCGGTGCGGCGGCCCCGGGCGGACCATGGCGGGGAGCTCCAGTTAAAGGCGTGTGGGCGCCGAGCTAGAGAGGACACCTTCGGCATCGCTGCCTTTTGAGGGGGCTTATTTAAACTACTGAGTCATTCCAGATTTAGGATTCCCTAAATAATCACCAACTGTGCCCGTCTTGTGCCAGAAAAAAAGCGGAAAGAGAAAGAGCGCCCGCTCTTTGGGACCCCGCGTCTCCGCGGCGCTCGCCTCTCGCGGGTTTCTCCCGGAGGGTGCCTGGCCCTGGAGGATCTCCCTCCCTCCCTCCTCCTTTCCTTCCCTCCCCTTCCCTCTTGCCCTCCTCCTCCCTCGCCTCCCGCTCTCTTTGCAGCGCTGCTGGCGGGGAGTCGCGCTCGCCGCAGCTGGAAACATCTGCCCCGCCAGGCGCCCCTACCCCGACTCCAGCTAACCGCTCCCACTTCGCGCCTCTCGGAATTCCAGAACTCGGGCGGCGGGCCCCCAGAGAACCGCAGCCGGGGCGATGCATTCGGTAGACCTCACCCAGCCGGGACGGACCTCCTAATCTCCAGAACTGCGGGCCGCAGGGAGTTAAATTGCTGCCTTCCTCTCCTCTCTCGCGGTTGGTGGCTTGTTTTCTAAAGGAACGTTTTATTCACTTTTTAGCATTTTCTACCGGGGGCACGCTACCCGCCGCGGTCCAGACTCTTGCTTCGTAAACGGGTTTTCTATGTATGTGTGTGTAGCTATACTTTGGACACCTTGCAACGCTTGCGCCTCTCCGACAGGGGCACGGCTTGTTGTTTTGGACATCATTCTTCCCTTTCCACTTGGTACTCCGAACGCAGTGTGACCAAAGTCCCCACTGCCCCCCGGGACGCGGATCGCCTGGGGGTGCAAGTTCGGGATGCAAGAGTCTAGTTAACTGGAAGGCCTGGGACCGCCCCGCCCCCGCCGCCAGAGGTTGGGGAAGTTTACATCTGGATTTTCACACATTTTGTCGCCACTGCCCAGACTCTTGACTAACCTTGTGGGCGCCGGGTTTTTGGTACTGCAGCCTTCTCAAATATTAGCACGGCCTCCTCGCGCCTGCCCTGTCCCTCCAGGCCGCCGAGGTCCTGCCCTCGCCCCGGCGGAGCGTGATCCCGAGGGCGCCGTGGAGCCCGGGGCCCGGGGCCCGCTCTGAGCAGCTATGGCTGCAGCGATAGCCAGCTCCTTGATCCGGCAGAAGCGACAGGCGAGGGAGTCCAACAGCGACCGGGTGTCGGCCTCCAAGCGCCGTTCCAGCCCCAGCAAAGACGGGCGCTCCCTGTGCGAGAGGCACGTCCTCGGGGTATTCAGCAAAGTGCGCTTCTGCAGCGGCCGCAAGAGGCCAGTGAGGAGGAGACCAGGTCAGTAGAAGCCCTGACGGTGGGCTCCCTAGTGGCTAACACCCCCTCCCCTTCGGCAAAGCATCTAGGGGCATTCATGGAAGAGAACCAGGATCCTCCTCTTCCATTCTGGCCCCTGTTCTCCCACAATTTTCAGTTAGATTTTCAGTCACCCTCTGTTAGCTAATAGCTTCTTGTCCCATATTCAGGAAAACACTTTATACCTCGATGAAACCACGGTTTGATTGGGATGAGAGTTACATGTTTAAACGCTCTTTGTCCCATAGAGCCTGTAGAGTCCTTGAGGGCATCTCTCTTTCTCATACATCCCTTCATCTGTCCATCCACCCATCCAGTGTTTAATCTACCTCCTGAGAACCTAAATGTAAATAAACCTTCCTTCCTATATCTCTCATAACACAGTGCAATCTTAACACATAATAGACAGTAGGCACAAGATGAACTTAAATTTATTGTCTTTTTCTAACTCTTTCTTTGACAACACATGATGTAGAATCTTCCTTATGTTTCTGATTGATTTCTCACTTCCCTGTTTTCACCCATGCCCTTTCACTTCTTTTCACCCAGACCTCCTTTTCTTATTCTCTTCCAACTGCTTCTCTCCTTGTTCCAAATGGCTCTGCTCATTAACTTTTCTGTCTTGTTACTCTCATCTTTTGCACACTCACACTTTTGGGACATTCACGGAACAACATAGTATCTGCAGTTTGGTCTCAGTGAGTGTAAAGGAAACTTTAGACTTAGCAGAGATCGTAGCCTGGCCTTTCTGAAGCTGATTCTTTTCTTTGGCTTTAAACTCAAATGGTTAGTCTTTGCTGTATCTCTGTTTACAAAGGGAAATTGGATACCTCAAAATTTCAGAGTGATTATCCCCAATTTAAGCCAGGCTATCTTGAGAGAAAGAAAGCAGAATTTCCAAGGTCTGTGCTTCCCTGGGTGTGGCCCACAGGATCATTTGCAATCTGCAGATGATTAACCCTTGCTGTGGACAACTGAAAGCAAATACAGTCTAGAAGGAAAGCTTGCTTGGTGACCAGTTGACTAGTTTAGGTTCTCATCTTTGCAGTTCTGACTGTGATGTTCTCCTGGGTTTCAGCAATGAAGCATATGGGCTGGGGTCATTGGGTAGAGAAAACACTTGAAAAGTCTGGACAAGTGGGNTCATTTGCAATCTGCAGATGATTAACCCTTGCTGTGGACAACTGAAAGCAAATACAGTCTAGAAGGAAAGCTTGCTTGGTGACCAGTTGACTAGTTTAGGTTCTCATCTTTGCAGTTCTGACTGTGATGTTCTCCTGGGTTTCAGCAATGAAGCATATGGGCTGGGGTCATTGGGTAGAGAAAACACTTGAAAAGTCTGGACAAGTGGGGCTCAGAATTAGTTTAGAAATTTGTGATTAAGACTTGTAAAGAAGCTGTTCCATCTCATTTTTCCGTTGAGTTTTCATGACGTTATGCATTCCATAGTGGGCTCTTTTTCTTATCCCGTGATGTTGATGAAATAGTAAATTTCAGGAGTAAACAAAAATAATTCCAATCTTAAGGCAGAAGCTACTAAAATCTGTCATTTTATATCCAGTTAGTATGGCCTGTTTATTGTATAAGGGGAAGATATGTGCAAAATACTAGAGTTATCTCTGTACCATAAATAACTCATATTAGGGGAAAATGAAATTCTTTATATTGTTGTGCAAGGATCATTTGGGGGCCATCTTTTCTCGGGGCTTCTGTGGTCTACGAAGAACTTCAAAGCTTTTAATTCCATGTGACTTTGATATCTTAGTCTCTGAACTATGTTCTTGCACTCTAGTTTTTGTGAATAGATTCTAGTCAGCCTTCTTACTAACGAACAAGGGTATTCTAAATCTTAGGTGGATTGTTTTTGTGAATGGATAGTGTAAACTCTTCTGATATTTGTTGAAGTTGACTTGGAGACCAGTGATTTGCATGGCTTGATTTTACATAAGAAAACTGCTTCCTGTGGCCTTTTCCTTGGCATCTCATTAGAAAATAGAGACTTTGAGGAAATTGCTGAGTTTATTGTTTTTTCGTTGTTCATTTAGTCTTTTCCTCTTTCTCATCTACTTAGTGTACATTTTGGCAAAGAGGATCATGACTGGTGGATTCTTTTAGCTTAAGTGTCACAGTAATAATCTGACAACGAGATGACAAGACCTATTAAGAGATGCTGAGTGCAAGGGCAGCATGCGTGCATCTGTCCACTGTGGAGCTGAGTTTGTTATGAAGCTTAGCTTCGAAGAATGGGAGCATAGGGTGCAACAAAACTTTGGGGGAAGATGATAGTATCTGTTACCATTACTAACAAAGCCAAATAACTAATCTGTTGATTTGCTGTCAGTGACCATGATTCACATAGCTTGAGAGGAGCCTATTTATGGAGAGACAGCACCTTCCACATCTCAATTCTCCAGAGAGCATTCTTTAGCTGGATTGGGAAGAAGTTGGTAAACATCAAAAGGAAAAACTATTTGAGCAAATCTATTTTATAAGCTCTTTGATGTTATGTTCACTTAATATTTGATTTATCCTTTAAACTCACTAAATGGCTTTCTCAACCATTTCCTGTGAAATACAGACTGAGTCACAAATGGTAAAGTGGTGAAATGGAATAACTCATCATGATAATTTCCACTGTGAATTTCTGTCATTGAGACACAAGTTTCATGGGCCAGACTTGCCAGGGGAGAGAGCCCGAGACAGCGAACTAAGTCAGGTATTGGATGGGAAAGGCCACAGTTGTATTTCTGATTTCAGGGCTAATACACCAAGAGTCTCTTAATCCTTGTATTAGCTCACCAAGTTCCAGTACATATGATGTTGAAACCTCATAAATGCAGAGGGAATACTGAAATTACATGGTAAAGGTCTCAGATTTTAAAATCATGATATTGCATTATGAAAATATGAGAATTGGCAGGGCCATCTCTCCCATTACAGAGTTCCAGGACCATAGGGTGCCTCAGTTGCTCTGTGAATGCCATCCCTGGAGCACACCTGGTAGCTTACCCTGGGACAGTGTAGCAAAATGCTGCCTTAGGTTAGAAACTCTTGAGCCAGAACAAGTTGGTGGTTTATCCAAGATTGCACAGCTTAGACTGTGGTAAGATTGGGGCTAGAATTTGATCCAGTTGGTTTTTCTTGCCTGTGTATTTTACAACACAACACACAAAAAGTAGTGTGATGTACTGCACGTCCTCAAAGAATGTGAATAATTTTATAGATTATTTTCTACCATTAAGGATTGTTATTATTATTTTGTAATTAGAACAATAATGTGGTCTTTTAGAGGAGATAACTGGCAGAAGGAGACATATGCTAAGTCAAGCAATTGGGGTTCTAAAATGACCATCCTACAGCACTGTGCACATAGAAGTAAATCCCACAGTGGAGACATACAGATAGGGCAGGAATAGTCAGTCCCATAGCCCTGTGTGGACTGTAGGTCTTTGGAAGTGAAATGTTGGAGACCTTGAACACTGGCACATTGGCTTGGGTCACTGGACCATAGAAAAGCCTTTAGAACATAAGAAAAGAACATTTGCAGTCCTTATTACTTGACTTATTATTTATATGTGAAATAGCTGTATGAGCTGCTCGAATATTTGCTTACATGTTGATGCCACTTAATTTGCCCTGTGAATTACATGGCTTACTCAGTTCCGGCATTTGTTTTACTCTTGAATAGAAGCACCTGAAGAAATGATTAACTCTAGAATTATTTATGCTTTTCACTCAGGAGTTGCTGCGTGTAATAGATAGTATTCTTCATCAGGAAAGGATAAGTGTTTATAGAATCTTCAAATGTTGGAGTGGCCAGAAACCTTGGAGGTCATTAGTATCACTCTTTGAGTTTTCAAAGGAAAGTCTGTAAAGCACAGAGTAATTAGATAAGCTTAAATCTGTATTTTAATCAGTGTTTTTATTATTTTTCTATAATTTAATTCTTTCACTTAAACTGGGACATTAAAAAAAAATCAATAATCAATAAAATTCCTGAAAAACGTTAGCTTTCATAGCTTAAGCTTTGGATTTTATATTACTTTTGTTTTTAAGAATGATGTAGTATGTTTATAATGACTGGATAAAATAAAAGAAGTGATTATAATTTTATTAAATTTAGTTGATTTTCGTTTGTCTTATTTTTCTCAGTTCTTGTTTCTACTTGTTTCTGAGTCCTTGTTTCTGATATAAAAATTATGGTTACTCAAAATATTTTAGTATTTCTCCAACTTGTTTTGGTGGATGTATACGATTTAATAGCATACTCATTCAGTATTTTACTATCAAACATATCCTTTGACCCCGATGAAGGAAATATCACAAAATAAAAACTTCAAGAAGAAAACTGACAAAAAAGGGGGAAATGTTTAATCATGTGACTTAGAGAATATAAATTACATTTTTATAAATTGAAATCATTCTGGTCAATGTATAGATCAAGAATACATTCACATGACCAGTGATACTTTACATTTATAGCAAGTAGTTTTATTGTATTTTCTCCTTTAAAAGTATGACTCATGTCCGAACTACAAAATCAGCCTAATTAAATGATATTTGGCTTGATGCTTGTTTGAAAAAAACAAGATTTCCTTTTTAGAAACCCACCCTAGGGTTTAAAATGATGTTTTGTGTATGTGTGTGTTTTAATCTTCTTTTCTCTACAGCAGTACATTCTCATCAACTTTATGTTTCCATTGTAAGAACATTTTAAAATAGTAGCTACTGTGATCTCTTGATTTCTTTCATCCCACAGAGATCTCATCAAGCCATAACTCAGGATTAAGTCTTTAAAGTTTTAATGAAGTTGATATTGAACAGAGTTAGAAAAACAGTTTGCAGGAAATGAGGCAGTCTGTATTTGAGGAAGCAATAGGAATATTTTGGAAGATGTTTAGAAACTAAAGCTTTGTCTCTTACAAGTGTAGTTTAAGGAAAGTACTGGACTTACTAGTAAAAAACTACATAGCTTTTATTCTTGTTGAGAGCATATTTTTGCATAGATATTACTGTGTTGATTTAGTTTGGGAAATTTGTTAATAGTGATTACTTTTTTCTCATCTCTTTTTTTTTGAGAACTTTGTCATATGTGTATTCACTATGACTTCCATCTGAATTATTATAGATTTTGTGAGAAGTCTCATAAATAGCCTGATTAGACATAGAGACCAAGTTAACATAGGACATTTTGAATTCTATCTGATGGCCTACTGTCAAGCTACATGACTTGTTATCCAAAGAGAAATGAAAGTGAAAGTGAAGTCACTCAGTCCTGTCTGACTCTTTGCGACCCCATGGATGGTAGCCTACCACGCTTCTCTGTCCATGGGATTTTCCAGGCAAGAGTGCTGGAGTGGGTTGCCATTTCCTTCTCCAGGGGATCTTCTTAACCCAGGGATTGAACCCAGATCTCTTGCATTGCAAGCAGACGCTTTACCGTCTGAGCCACGAGGGAAGTCATTCCAAGGTCACTTTCTAAGCATACGTGAGAGGGAGGAGCCTTAGAATGCAAAATATCTATAAGTTAACCATATGTAATACTACCTTCCTTGACGATATAACTTCAGGATTTATAGAATTTCTTCACAACTTCTGCCCCTTTAATTCTTCATAGCAGTCTACTGGCATGATACCATCCTTGAAATAAAACTAAGCTTCAGAGTAGTAGACAGACTTGTTCCAGTTCATGGAGTCAGGGAGTGGCTAAACTGCTCCAGGACTACCAGCCTCCACCTTGCAGATCCTCTGTCTTTATCTCCCACCACCTTGAGCTAGGAGGCAGAATCTGAGGAATTCAGTGAGATTCAAAGCTGGGACATTCCAGTTGGGGGGAATCAGATAAAGAGTTCAAGGAAATATGGAGTGTCATTTTGCTTTGCTCTGGGTATACCCAGAGCCCCTGGGAGCATCTCTTGTGAGGAGGAGGAGTAAAGCGGGGAGGCTGGTGAAGGTCTCCAGGTACTGAAGAAGCAGTTCTGTGGCTATGTTGTCATGGCAGTTCCCAGGCTCCTGGCTGGTATGTTCCTCTCTGCTTGTGGGAGCCTTGCAGATGTCAAAGGCTGCCACCTGGGGCACCTAAGGACTCACTGGGAGACTCAGGTCCAGAGGGGAAGACTCTTCACTGTAAACATAAACCATTGCTTCTGATGTTTTCAAATGCAAAGAGGTTAATAACAAATGCAGGAGAGTCCTGTAGGATTTAGTGTTTAAAATTTTTTTAAATATATATATATTTTTTACAGTGAGTGTTGACTGTGTAGCAGAGTGATTAAGTACATGGATGTTGGTGTGGGATCGGAATCCAAATTCTGGAAATAACTATTTGTGAGAACATTAGGCAAATTTCTTAACATCTTTGAGTCTCAGTGTGCTGATTTGTAAAATGAAAGTACTATGTCTAGCATTTGGCTAGGAAAGATCTCTCTGAGGAGGAATCATTTAAGCTGAGTTCTGAAGGATGAGGCAGGCAGAGAAGGGTGGAAGATGTTCAAGGCAGAAGAGAACAGCTTGCATGAGACTGAGGTGAGGAGGTATTCGGTGCTTTAGAAGAAGTGTTGCTGGAGTGATGGGAGCAAGTGGTCCAGGTGACGTTGGAGAGCTTGGCAGGGCAGCATCGTGCCGGGCCTTGGAAACTTGCAGAGAGATTTTAATCTAGAATCCAAAGCAAGTCAGAAGTAGGGGGTGATATAATGTGGCCTGTATCTTTAAGTGGACACTCTGGCTTTGGAGAGAAGAGTGGATTATAGCGGAGCCAGAGGGGAAGTTCTTCCCTGGTGGCTTAGCAGATAAAGCGTCTGCCCACAATACAGGAGACCCAGGTTTGATCCCTGGGTAGGGAAGATTCCTTGGAGAATGAAATGGCAACCCACTCCAGTACCCTTGCCTGGAAAATCCCATGGACGGAGGAGCCTGATAGAGGTCCGTAGGGTCGCAAAGAGTCGGACACTACTGAGCGACTTCACTTCAGAGGGGAAGTTAAGGAATCCTAAGGAGGCCAGGGAAACAGGTGGGGACAGCAGTTATCAAAGTGTGGTACGCAGGCCCTGGAAGCTCCTTAGGGACCTTTTAGTGGGTCCACGAGGTTAAAACTGGGTTCATAATGATATTTCCTAATACTAATTATTCATCTTTTTTCACTTATTGTCCTAAGTGTCCAGTGTGATTTTCCAAAGGTTATATGCTATATCTACTATCATCTGAAAAGGCTATTAAAATTTCTTTTCTTTTAAACTACGTATCTGTGTAAGGCCAGGTTATCTTTATATGCTTAAGCCACAACATTTGCAAGAGATTAAATGGGGAAGCAGATTTGAGAATCCAGCAGATTTCTGTTAAGGCAGACATAACAGAAATTTGAAAGCATATAAACTACTTTTCACTCTTTTTTGTTTTGGTAAACAGTTATATTTCATTAAAATACCCGTTTGTTTAATATATGATGGGCTTGTTTTAATAAGTATTTGAAACATTTTGTTATAATTTCTAAACACAATAAATATTGAAAGGTATAGGCCCCGTAAACAAAATCTCTTTGAGATACTCAATAATTTTTAGGAGTGTAAAAGGATCCTGAAACCAGAAAGTTGGAGAACCACCGGGCTAAGGTATAGATAATGTTGACACGAAACATTATGGCAGTGCTCATGCATATGAAAAGAATAGATGGAGGTAGAATGAGCTAAGCCTGATAATAGATAGATATGAGTCAAAAGCATGTAAGATGTCTGGATGATTGATTTCTGGCTAAACAATTCAGTAGGGAGTGGTGCTAAGATGCAGGAAAACTAGGGGAGAAGCAGGGTTGGTATGTGTCAGATGCATATCCTTCCCAAATTACGAAGCACTGTGGAATGCTAAGGTGGAAAATTGGGTGATAGTATTATTTATTGTTTAGTAGTTTTACAATCGGAGAAGGCAATGGCACCCCACTCCAGTACTCTTGCCTGGGAAATCCCATGGACGGAGGAGCCTGGTAGGGTGCAGTCCATTGGGTCGTGAAGAGTTGGACACGACTGAGCGCCTTCACTTTCACTTTTCACTTTCATGNTTAAAGCTGTGCTATTGTCATGCCTTATTCAGGGAGGACTGCAGTGGGTTTTTGCAACCAGAATGTAACCATGAAGTGAAGCATAGGTGGCAGATGAGTTGATGGTTCAGAAGCTCCGAATTCTAGAAAGGGAGTCTTGTTGGTAGAAGCCTTTGTTTCCTCTGTAGCCTTCTTGTGGGATATTGCTATGAAAGACTGAAAATTGTCTTTCCTTTCAGAATGGTGGAGAGGGTTCCTCTTTGCCTCCTTACTGACCCTGTTTTCCCCTGATAGGCACCAGGGCTCTTCTCTGTAACTTTTGCTCAGGAAAGTAGCTGGTAGCATCTTGAAGCTCTGATATCCTGAGAGGTCTGCTTACTCCTCTCTCTCCACCTACAGGTTGTGAGAAAAGGCACTAAGGGGGAAAAGCACTTTGAATTCATGCGTTTCTGAGTGCTTACACATAATTCCTTTTTTGAGGTTTTACTGGGCTACATTTCCAGCTTACTACATGGCTTCTTCAGTTTGGATTCCACTCATGGTTCTACTGGACTTCTCAGATGGCGCTAGTGGTAAAGATCCCACCTGCCAATGCAGGAGACATCGAAGACTTGAGTTTGATCCCTGGGTGGGGAAGATCCCCTGGAGGAGGGAATGGCAACCCAATCCACTATTCTTGTGTAGAGAATCCCATGGACAGAGGAGCCTGGTGAGTTCAAAGAGTCAAACATGACTGAAGTGACTTCATGCATGCATGTGTCTGTGAATGGGACCACCATCTTGGTTGGGAACCTGAAGATGGGAGATCCTTGGCTCCTATTACTTTTACCTAAAGCACAGCACAGTTCTGCCTGTTCTCTTTATCATGCTAAGCAAACACATTCAGTCTGAAGCTTTTGTCTCCTGCAATTACATGTCTGCACTTGAGGATGGGTAACTGTGACATCAGCCTTGGGAGATCCACGTACTGGGGTATATGACTCAAAGTGTTATTAAGTTTGCATTAGAAAACGTCAGCACTCATTACAATCACCCACCTTATGAAGGAGGGACGTGAGCCTCTGAAGAGGTAAATTAGGTCACTACAAAAGGCAGAGCAAGCGTAGAAGCTAAAGTCTATAAACAAAAGCCTATGTCTTACTGCTACACCATAGCTATAGCAATGGGATATTGCCCACTGCTGGTAGCAAGATTATCTATCTGTTCTTCGTTTTGAACAATTTAAATGTTGGTAGTTGTTTTTAAATGTCTATAGTCTAGTTATATTAGCAGACACCTATTGAGTGGCTGTGCTTGAGAATGGAATATGGCAATAATGAGGAAGTACCTGTTCTTTGTCTGTAGGGCAGTCTATAATTAGGATTTGTTAACTGTGGCCAGATTTGTATTACTGTGTTCCAAGCTATAGGTTTGCTGTGTTCTTCTGGACAGTTTCTCCTGTAATATCTAAATTTCAAGAAAAATAACAATAATTATATAATTTTNCTTGAGAATGGAATATGGCAATAATGAGGAAGTACCTGTTCTTTGTCTGTAGGGCAGTCTATAATTAGGATTTGTTAACTGTGGCCAGATTTGTATTACTGTGTTCCAAGCTATAGGTTTGCTGTGTTCTTCTGGACAGTTTCTCCTGTAATATCTAAATTTCAAGAAAAATAACAATAATTATATAATTTAAAAAAATTAGGTAAAATCTTTTAAAAATGGACATGTGCTCAAGACCTGGCTCAGAGCATGTTGTTTGATTATATATATTATCAACATGAATACGCTGCATAATCAAGGTTCTTTCCCTACCTGTCTTCTCACAGTTCTGTAGCCAACTCCAGCCTTGTTGGCATACATGGAATGTTTACAGCATCTGTCCATTTCAGTTCCATAGTTTATAGCTGTTTTTCCCATGAGGGAGGCTGTTAACTTCTACACTAACCTTTCCCTTACTTAGACACAGCCCCTTGTTTCCCAGCGCTGCCGCAGTTCTGCCTATTATTCCAGGCCCAGTCCAACTCCCATCTTTTCTGCCAGATCTTCTCAAACCCTTCCAAGTAGAATGATTCACTGCCTGCCCCAGGCTTCACTTGGTGTATAGTCATCTGCAGTTCAGTTTGTCTTGTCTTTTACTGTGGGAAGTACCTGTCCCTGTGATTGGAGCGTGAGTTCCTATAGAAAAAGAATAAGATCATGTCATGCTGTCTCCATAGTAAGTGGTCAGAAATAATTCATCCAAATGAAATGAATTCTGTTGGTGACTGGTGGGCTCATGATACCAGGACTAGTCAAATTTCAAGGGACTTTCTGCACAAACAAGAAAATACTGAGCCAGAAAAGGAATTAGTATTTTTGGCTAATATTAATTTCATTTTGTTTGATATTACAATACAATAATATCATTAATCTATGAGCAATTGGTGTTTAACTATTAAATAAATACTTAGCACTTATGCTTTTCCTTCCTCCCAACCCAACTCCCAGTTGCCACTCTTGTTTCACTGGGTATATACTTTTCCTCTTTCTTCTTTCTCAGCAGAGTAGCTACTTATAAAGGGGGAGTTTCTATGGAAATGGTGAAGGAGAGAGGAGCTTTGTATTAATTTATCCCTTTGCTCCAGAAATGGAGGGGAAGTGGGTGGCATTGCCAGTTTGGAAAAAGGTCCACTTCTATTTTGACTGGCTTTGGTTTCTTAACATTGGGTTAATGAGAAATTTGCCATTGATTTCAAATTCAGTCATGCCTGGTCCTTAGATTTACAGTTGAGACCAACAAGTCATTTTAGTGTTAAATACTCTGGAGGGAACATAGTCGCTCTGGTTTCACTTTTCCTGGTAAAGCTGTAGGTAATGGAGGAATACAGTATTGATTTGGTCTAATGAAAAAGCTTCTTTCCGTCAGCTCTTTATTACTCTTTGGTCCTTCTTCTTTCCTCTTCTCTTACCCTTAAGGCTATTGATAGCAGCATTAAGTAAGTCTTCTGTGTATGCTGCAGTCCTCTGTGTTTATTCTTTTGCTTGGTTTGAAACCCTGCCTTTTTCTTAAGAAGATATAAATAAAAGAGGCCTTTGAGTCAGTCTAAGGTAACAGTATCATAAAAATGGCATTGGACTTTTTGACCTTGGGGAAGTTTTTTTCCCTTCTCTTCAGCTTAGTTTCCTCATTTTGAGAATAAAGGGATTGTATCAGATGGTTTCTGAGATCCCTTTCAGCTTTATCATTCTTGATGTGTATTCCTGGTATTAAGGCTTATGGGGGAGGGGTTGTTGGAGTCCAAGATATTTGGATGTCAGATATTTGTAAATAGTTTAATGATATGTTGGTCATGAAACTCTAGAAGATTTATTAAGGGAATAGCAAAAAATACATATACTTTTGTTTAATTGCTCTCCTCTGTAGTGTTTATTTGTACTTATATCCACTAGTTTAATTGAACACGTATTGACTGTATTTCTAAATTTTCTTTGTATTATTTTAGTTTTTAGCATTTTATTGGGTATTCACGGAGAAGGCAATGGCACCCCACTCCAGTACTCTTGCCTGGAAAATCCCATGGACGGAGGAGCCTGGTAGGCTGCAGTCCATGGGGTTGCTAAGAGTCGGACACAACTGAGTGACTTCACTTTCACTTTTCACTTTCATGCATTGGAGGAAATGGCAACCCACTCCAGTGTTCTTGCCTGGAGAATCCCAGGGACGGGGGAGCCTGGTGGGCTGCCGTCTCTGGGGTCGCACAGAGTCGGACACGACTGAAGTGACTTAGCTTAGCTAGCTTAGGGCATTCAAAATAGACTATTGCATCGGTTTGGACTTTAGCACTGAAGAGATTTTAATAAGATGGTAGAACTGGGTTTTATCTTAATGTAGATGACATTTAGTTATTTACTAGCCTCAAAGAGAAGATAACAATAAAAAAAATGGACAGGAAAAGGAACTATGTGACATGGAGTGAAAGTTGAAGACTGATCTTTGAATAAGCTAGTGTGAAACATCATATTCCATGACGGTTTTAGATTAAACAATGGAAAAGTGCCATTGAAATGGGAATGGTAGTAGAGAGAAAAGTCATGCTTTTTTGATATGTTTCTACCAAGACTTCATCTTGGTAGAAGAAACCAGTGTTTATGGAATATAAAATATGACATACTCTTAGCAGTCATTATTTATATTATGGACAGTTGGTGCTCATTAGTGGTAAAAATGTAAGATTTTGAAGAGTTTAATTAAAATATTGCCTAAAATGAGATTTTATCATTTCTGTGAGTTTCATTTATGTATGTCACTCATCTCATCTGTTCTCATAGGTATTGTTGGCATTTGACTTTTTTCTTCTTTAGTTTTTCTAATTCTTTCTTTATGCAGTATGGTTATAATATACATAGGGGAAATTCAGTTTTACCTTTTGAACCATTAATCATGTTATTTGACCAAAAATAAGCTTGGCCTGTTCCTTGAATTTGAAGCGTATAACACAAGGTCACTTTTAAGATTTATAGTATATAAAATCGCATGACATATAGTAGATGTGTTGGTAAACCTGATTACCTGCCTCTGGGTAAGCTCTTATTGAGTGTTGCTTGGAGTCAAACATCACTATCCAGGTTTGGTCTGATAAACCCAGAGTGAAATACACTCAGTCTAGATTAGAATTTCTGTGAGGTCTCTAAGAGATCACTTTATCTCTCTGCACAGTAATAGTTGGTTAACTGTTCTTGCAACTGCTGTTTTTCAGGCGCTTTGAGAGAAGGGCTTTATAATTTCATAGTAAAGATTTTATTATTTTTTAATGTTAACAAAATTCTTTGGATTTTCATAAGTGGATTTTGCCTGCATTCTGAATTAAGTCTCAAGTTGATTTAGACCTCATGTGAATTGATTCAGGAACTTTCATGGGTAGCTGTCCCGGCAAGGAAGCTATATGCTCAAAGGTCTTGTTGTGTCTAGTTTTAAGAATTCTGAGCATATCTTGTTCACAATTTCAATGTTTCAGTCCATATACCAATGCAATGAAGGGATATACATTTCATCAGTCTCAGTACAATGCTGCTTTTGTGTCTCCTTGCTGCTGCTGCTGCTAAGTCGTTTCAGTCGTGTCTAACTCTGTGCGACCCCATAGATGGCAGCCCACCAGGCTCCTCTGTCCCTGGGAGGAGGGACGTCCAGGCAAGNTCAGTCTCAGTACAATGCTGCTTTTGTGTCTCCTTGCTGCTGCTGCTGCTAAGTCGTTTCAGTCGTGTCTAACTCTGTGCGACCCCATAGATGGCAGCCCACCAGGCTCCTCTGTCCCTGGGAGGAGGGACGTCCAGGCAAGAGCACTGGAGTGGGTTGCCATTTCCTTCTCCAATGCATAAATGTGAAAAGTGAAAGTGAAGCTGCTCAGTCGTGTCTGACTCCTGGGGACCCCATGGACTGCAGCCCACCAGGCTCCTGCGTCCATGGGAGTTTCCAAGCAAGAGTACTGGAGTGGGGTGCCATCGCCTTCTCTGTTGTCTCCTTATGCTCATGCAAACCCCATTCATCATTCGCACATATTTCCCAGGTAAATTCCTCCATGTTCTCCTTCTATGCACCCATTTCCGCTGTAGATATATTAGTCATAATACACAGTTTCTTAAAATTGATTTTTATCATTTTTTTCTTCTGCTGAATTTTGAACCTGTGGACAGTGAGTCCATAAAACCAGGATTATCTTAGTGAATATTATTGTTTGCTGAATGATGTCCTTAATAGAGGTATTTCTATTTTGCTGTTGTTGTCTGCTTGTTTTCTTCTTTCTCTGCTGTATTTTCTTCTTGGATGAACTCTTCTTTATTGACTTCACCTGTCTCCTCTATATTTCTGACTCATAAGTTAATACCTCAGCCCCTCATCCAAATTTCCAGCTACATGCTATTGACTTTCATGTGGTTCTACTGCCAACACAAATGTAACCTTCTTTATTTTGAATTTGATTATTGTGGTCCTCCAAATCTCAGTCTGCTTTGCATCATGAATTTCCCATCTCAGTGAATGACACTGTTTATGATAACTAGTGTGCACTTAGCAAATATTGGTAGTTTCCTGACGTCAACCTTCTTGTCTGCCAAGTTGGAAACCACTCTTATCTTTGACTCATCTCTCTTTACTGTCATATCCAATTACCAACCTCATTGATTTAATCTCTACAAAACATTTTTTTTTAAAAACTTAATTTATTATCAGGCACTAACTGAGGACTTTCTAGGGAATATTACATAAGGGATAGTAAGATGGATCGGGTACAGTTACTAACATCAGGTAAGCTGATAATGTTTGTTCAGTATTATCGTTTATCCATCTCTTTTGTCACTGCCAGAATTTAAGGGCTTTTTGTTATAACCTAAAGGTCCAATGCATTTTGAAACCTGGATCTTGTACTTAATACACTTTTAAGAGAATACCTATCTATTAACCTGGATGTTGTGAAGTCTGAGTTTCCCTTTCTTGCATCCTTAATTAGTCCTTGCATACAATTTTTAAAAGACATCATTAATATCATGTTACTTCCCCATAAAAACCTTCTTATAGTTTCCCAATTGTTTATAAAAGCACCTTTAAATAATCTAAACATTGCCATGATTTCTTGAGACCTTATTCATCAGTCTTTTTATCTCCCTCTTAGTATTTATCCACATCCTTACTTTGAGTGTGACATCTAAGCCAGTCCAAGGAAGACTAGAAAGATTTCAATAGGAGTTAATGTGGGTGATAAGAACAAGGAATAGAAATGGGAAACTGCTTGGCTGCATGTCCCAGCAGTTACTGATATTCAGAAGTGCCTAGCACTAAAGACTCTTTCCTGTCCTTCCATTTTTATATATTCCACTCAGTCTGCAGTCTCAGCAGTCAATTTGAATGTGTTCTGTGGAAGGAATATGCATAGATATTTGTGAAGTGAAGTGAAGTGAAGGCACTCAGTCGTGTCCGACTCTTTGCGACTCCATGGACTGTCGCCTACCAGGCTCCTCAGGCGACAGTCCATGGAGTTTTTCAGGCAAGAGTACTAGAGTGGGTTGCCATTTCCTTCTCCAGGGGATCTTCCCGACCCAGGGATTGAACCTGGGTCTCCTGCATTGCAGGCAGATGCTTTACCATCTGAGCCACAGGGAAGCTGTTTTTCATAAACTAAGGGAACCAAGTCAATGATTATGAATCAGCCTATGAGAGCTCTTTCTTTATATACCTATGTTACCATAGCACCCATCTTCGTTTATATTAAATAGTTGAAATTCAAACAAAAACCTTAGAATATGATATTTAAGTATGCTGCTGTTGCTGCTAAGTTGCTTCAGTCATGTCCGACCCTGTGCGACCCCATAGACCGCAGCCCACCAGGCTCCCCCGTCCCCGGGATTCTCCAGGCAAGAACACTGGAGTGGGTTGCCATTTCCTTCTCCAATGCATGAAAGTGAAAAGTGAAAGTGAAGACGCTCAGTCGTGTCTGACTCTTAGCGACCCATGGACTGCAGCCTACCAGGCTCCTCCATCCATGGGATATTTAAGTATAGGTAGTTCTTTTTATTGCCCAGATATTCTGGATGATGATTTCAATCAGACATAAAATGTTTATTTCATCATTTATTCCTTAGGTTGAATTTTCTGCCATCATGTAGCTAATTGTAAGTTGTATCTGACCCTTGGGTTTTAACCTGTCATAGAAATAATGTATTTTGAAAGGTGGAGCTTATACTTAATACACTTTTAAGGGAATACATATTCATTAATATTTTGTATCAGGTGAAGATTTAACATTGATTTTATTTAGAATTGAAATAAAATAGAATTGGTCTAACCTTTTGCTTATTGCTTCTTTTCACTTTATGAAATCAGTTAATACTAGGCACTAGGAATGCTCAGTTGTCTTTTAAAATCTAGAATTAAGAGAGGAAGTGCTCAGGCTGAAGGGATAGCATTAAAATTAATGTTAGTGGTTCTTAACTTTCCCTTTGAGAAAATGGTGAGTCCATGTAGCCCTAGATTTCAGGGAAATTCTGTGGACTAGACATTATTAAATTAAGTTTTTTCACATTTCTTAGCCATTCAATCCTGTTTCATTATAAGATTCAGTTCAGTTCAGTCGCTCAGTCATGTCCGACTCTTTGCGACCCCATGAATCACAGCACACCAGGCCTCCCTGTCCATCACCAACTCTCGGAGTTCACTCAGACTCACACCCATNGATTCATGTTGATGTACGGCAAAACCAATACAATATTGTAAAGTAATTAGCCTCCAATTAAAATAAATATATTAAAAAAAGAAAGTAAATTTGGATTTACCGAATTAAAAAAAATTATCAAAGATTATTCAAGCAGCACTAGGGTTTTTGAGTTAGTTTTATTAATAAGTCATTTTCTTCTCTAACCCTAAGAGAAAGACATATTTGGAAGTCTAATCATCCAACAAAATGGTTGGATATACTTACAGTGCCTTAAAACTCGAAGCTTCTGAGTAACTCTTAACTGGTCTTACACTTGTCACATCTCTTCTGTGAAATCAAGTAAAGGCCAACTATGTGGTGTCATTTGTGTTCTTCCCCTGAGATATTATCATAAAATATTCACCAGCTTCTTTATAGGGCTTTCCCACAGGCAGGCACACCAGAACACCTTCCGATTCACTGATAATAATGGGATCTGATTTCCATCCTCGAATTTGCAGCACAGGCACCTACCTCTGAGACAGGAACATGCTGGATGTTTTCCTACATTCTTTTTCAAACACAGTGCAGATTCCTACTAACATTTGCCCTTTTTCATATTCATATCATTGTTATTCATGTTATTGTTGCAGAATTCCATGATGTCATGTAAGTAGCTACTACAACCACATGCAGTGTTTAGAGATAAGAGAGTACCAGGCGACTTAGTGTCAACCTTATGGCGGAGAGTCAAATATAGGAAGGTACTAATCCTTTGCCTGAAACATCGTAAATGTTCAGTAGCTCTTAGTTTCTTTTTGCCCCCTAGCTTTTGACTTAAATTCCAGTGTTCTATTACGTAAGATTATCTTCCCCAGTAGCCTCTTTATTGAGTAGATCAGAAATAGTTTTATTTTTGCACCTACCAGTTGGTCATTTTCAATTTTGTGTTCTTTCTATGTTTCTTTGTTTCTGTTCATGCATTGCCATGGATGTAGAAGGAAAAGTAGAAAAAATCAAAATTACATAATCATTTGAATAATAATTATATCTGAGTCTTTTTTTAGCTTTCAGATTCACTTTTCGTCTGCATTTCATGGATGATAGCACTTTATTTCTACAGTAAATTTAAGAAAATGAGAAAAGTATTTTTGATAAGATTTAAATGTTGTTTTGGAGGGCGAGATGTATAAGCATGGCATTCCAGTGTCATAAATCAGTCAGAACTTATGACAAAGAAATTTATGTAGGGAAAAAATCAAATAATGAAATTGGATTCAAACAGTAATTGCCACNCATTTCATGGATGATAGCACTTTATTTCTACAGTAAATTTAAGAAAATGAGAAAAGTATTTTTGATAAGATTTAAATGTTGTTTTGGAGGGCGAGATGTATAAGCATGGCATTCCAGTGTCATAAATCAGTCAGAACTTATGACAAAGAAATTTATGTAGGGAAAAAATCAAATAATGAAATTGGATTCAAACAGTAATTGCCACAAATCATATTTGAGATACAGTCCCAAGGAAGACTGTAGCCAGCAGTAGTGTGTGTGTGTGTGTGTGTGCCTGCGCTCACACATGCATGCACAGGCTTGGTATACAATTAGACACTAATAAACACAGTGTATGAACACACAAACTATCAAAAAGAGTATCCAGGATCACGAGAAGCTCACAGAGCAATATGTATTTAAGTCAACGTGGAACCAGAGAATTAGCTCTGGAGAGAGGGACACTGTGTTTCTGTTTAGCCAATGCTACTAATTAGGTTTGTGTAATTTATTCTTTATTTAATTCAAGCCATATAATATAATGAGTACTAATGAATCTTCTAATTCTTAGATAGAGGGCCTTTGTCCTGAACTCCATTCTGGCCTTCTTTCAGGAGTCTAGAAGGTTAATGCTTCCTTATTTTGTACCACATTCTGGGGATGTGGAACCTTAGAAGGCTGAGCTATGAGCTGAACTACAGGTTCTCTTCGAAGTGCAGGGAATTTAAACTTGACCATGGGCTGTTTCATGGTCATTTGTTTCAGTTGCTCAGTTGTGTCTGACTGTTTGTAAACCCAAGGACTTCAGCACACCAGGCTTCCTTCAGTATCTCCTGGAGTTTGCTCAAACTCATGTCCATTGAGTCGGTGATGCCATCCAGCCATCTCATCCTCTGTCACTCTCTTCTCATTCTGCTTTCAATCTTTGCCAAGGAACTTTCAAGAGCTTCTCTAGTTCCACAGTTCAAAAGCATCAATTCTTTGGTGCTCAGCCTACATTATGGTCCAGCTTTCACATCTGTACATGACTACTGGAAAAACCATAGCCTTGACTATATGGACCTTTGTCAGCAAAGTGATGTCTTTGCTTTTTAATACATTGTTTAGGTTTGTCATAGATTTCCTGCCAAGAAGCAATCATCTACTAATTTTGTGGCTGCAGTCACCATCTGCAGTGATTTCAGAGCTCAAGAAAAGGAAATCTGTCACTATTTCCATTGTTTCCCCTTCCATTTGCCACGAAGTGATGGAACCAGATGCCGTGATTTTAGTTTTTTTAATATTGAGTTTTAAACTGGCTTTTTCATACTCCTCTTTCATCCTCACAAAGAGGCTTAGTTCCTTTTCACTTTCTGCCATTAAAGTGGTGAGATATATATATATATATAATCTTATGTATATAATTTAGAAAAATCTATAGAAATATAGAATATAGTATGAGTATCCATAATATAAAAGCAAATAGTAACAGAAGGAGCTCCATGGTAATGAGCTACTTGACACTCTACATATCCCAGTATATAATGCTCGGGACGTTGTAGGAACTCACTGCTACATCCACAGTGAAATTCATTAAATGTGACAGGCCCATTCATAATTATGTCTTTGCACATGCTTCCTGAAAAGCCATTTTTTCTTCCTTCTTCTTTGAATCTGTCTACCTACTTATCTCTCCATCCATTATCTATCATCTGTTGATACTATGATATATGATATGATATCATATGATATCTGTATATATGATATACAGATGAGGACATTATAAAACAGAGATGGTAAGTGATTTACCCCAAATGAGAGTGTCACAGTTAGGAAGAGAGTCAAGTTCTCCTGACATTCAAATTAGTCCCTTTTCTGGAATTTTTTAACGTTATTATTATTGTTGTTATTTTTTAAAATTTGACTATGCTGGGTCTTAGATGCAGCATTCAGGCTCTTAGTTGTGGCATATGGGATCTAGTTCCCTGACCAGGGATCGAACCCAGGCCCCCTGCATTGATAGAGTGGAGTCATAACTGCTGGACCACCAAGGAAGTCTCTGAATAAGTCCCATTTTACTCTGGCCTGCCATAGGAATACATAGGTAATTTGTCTTCCAGATTTTTCTGTGCAGATGGTGCTCTGAATGATACCCCTGCAACTTGGAACAGTGGGAAACATGTCATAACTCAGTAGATGCTCCACGTAGTTGAGAGTATATATGTGTGTGTGTGTGTGTGTATGTGTATGTATGTGTATACATACATCCCCCCCACCCTCCACCAGAGTGCTCATGTATGTACTGGAAATTGAGTGAGAATCACCTGCTGTAAAGAGGAACTGTCATATTTGGGAGCTTTCATATCTGAATAAGCAAATTGACATCTGTTCTCTCCTTTCCTTCTGTTACAATGAAGTTGTTTTTTCCTTCTAGCTGAGACCAGTCTCCTGTGTTCTGAATTTTATCCCTTTCTACCTTCACTAGAAGGATACTTTACCTTTAATTCCCCTCTCTCTTAAATGCTTGTTATTTTAGATTCTAAATCTTTCTTAAATCTTAAATCCTTCTAAAACAGACAACCTTACCACAACCCCTAATCCTTTGTCAAGTCTTTACTTTCTTCTTGTTCATGGTCAAACTTAACAATACGTTGATTGTCAACTTTTCCTCATTCCTTCCTTACACCTCATGTCTTTCTAATCTGGCTTCTACCCTCAATACTAAAAAAAACAAAAAACAAAAACTCCTCTTGCAGTGGTTACTAATAACCTCCAGTTTACTAAATCTAGGGGGTAATTTCCAATCCTCCTTTATACGATCTCTTGGTAGCACCCAATCCTTCCTTTTGAAATGTTGTTTACTCCAGTCTTTCTGGTTTCTCCTTAGTCTCCTTAATGAGCTCATCCTTATTTATTCTTTCTTTGAAATGGAATAAGTAAAGCTCAACTCTAGGTACTAAACACTTAAAACGGGCTTTCAGTGTTTCTCAAAAGTCAACTGCTGCCACGTTTATATCCTCAGTAAAGAACTTTCTTCTGAGCTTTAAATCTATTTAGCCAAATTCTACTTGGCGCCTCAAACTGAAAATACCCCAAACTGAGTCTGAAACTTTAGTTCCAGATCCATCCCGCTGTTAGTGTTCCTCTTCTCGAAAAATGGCACCGATATCCATCTTGTTTAAATCAGAAACTTTCGATTCACCCTTGACGTGTTAAGCCTGGTCTGACCACCAAGATATATATGGTTCAAGGACTGGTAACACCCACTTTTAGGACTGCCTTTTCCTCCCTTGGTTAATTTTCACAGCAGCATATGTGCTATGCCAAGACGTACACAGAAGAATAAGGGTACAAGTTACCAGGCACAGCTCTCTATCGCCTTCCTGATATGTCACAGAGGCACCCCAAGCTCAGGGGTCAGTGTAGCCATAAGGAGAGAGGGATCTTCCTCTGGTCAGAGAAGTATAAACTTTGGATTTTGTTTCTCATGACATGCTGGGAAGTATGTTGCTAATTTGGGAGGAGTATTTCAGTTAAAGAGCTACGTTATTTCCTGTAAGAATATTCTGGTGGTGCCATGGTGCCGTACCTATGCTTTCTGTTTGTACTGCCCTCTCATGCGTCTCCTTCTCTGCTTGCATGCAATTAATAACTATGTCAAGACATTTTTACATCTTAAACTTCCCTCTGTTTCCAAACACTAATCAGTCTGTCATCCCTTGACTGGCCTACTGTTGTTACTTTCTAATTTCTCTCCCTGCCTAGCCTTCAATCTGTTATTTCTCTTACAATCTCTTCTGAGCCTTTAAAATATGGGTTAGATTATGTCATCTTTATGCTCCAAAGTTTTCAGTGTCTTTCCATTACTCTTTGTGCAAGTTAAAGTTTAAAATACAGGCTTTCCTTCTACAGGGCATTCTTACAGTCTAAATTTTATAATTATAGGTTTTGGAATACTGTATTTGGAAAATAATCCATATAAATTATATAATGATCAATGTTACATAATTTATTTGAGTTGGTTACTTGTTCTAGGTTAGTGTTAGCAAAGGAGGAAAAAAACGAATTCTGTTGCTTGGGCAAGATAGTTGCTTTCTTTGAATGATTTGTGATATCTTTTTTATAGTATTGTATTTTGTTACTGCTATAGGCAGTATTGAAGAACACTAATAATTGATAAGAAAAGGAAGGCTGTTATTCTTGGGCAAAAGGTACATAAAATCAAAGCTATATTTGTATAGCAGTGTTTAGGGTTCTATAGCTATGTCTTTGAAGTTCTGCAACATTGGCATGGGGGTGAAAGAGGTGGCCAATCTGGGTATAGGTAGACCTCCTGTATCAGTGGGTTATTGATGGGTAAGTACAAAAAGAGGTATACCCTGAAGTGCTTTTTCTATGTGTCCCATTATCTTCTGCTTATTTAGTCCAGAGCTCCTCAAATGACTCCATGCTTCTTTCAGCATTGTTTATAACATTCTGAATGATTGAAACTCATCTCGAGCTGTTTTGTACTCTTAGTCTCTAAATTCCAGCTGTCGTTTAAATTGTTTAAACTCATTAGAGTCACTTCTGTCTTTGAACTATTCTCTCATGTTGCTTCCCGTGTGTAGAATGTTATTAATCTCCATTTCCCACATTTTTCCTTACTCACCTGCTCCATCAAGCTAATTCCCCCTTGTTCTTGAGGACTCCTTCATCATCAGTATTATGTCCTGATGGAAGCTATGTTTTAGTCCTGTCTTGGTTTGTTCAGGGTGCTATAACAGAAATTCCATAAAGTGGTTGACTTCTGACAGTTCTGGAGGCCAGGAAGTCTAAAATCACAAGATCCACAGAGTCAGTGTTGGATGAGGGCCTGCCTCCTCACTAATGGCTATCTTTTTCCTGTAACCTCACAGGGCTGAAGGGGAAGGGGATCTCTCTGGAACCAGCATTAGTTCCCTTCATGGCAGAGCCCTCTGACTTGTTCACTTCCTGAGGGCCTTTCCTCCTAATATTGTTACCTTAGAGGTAAAGGTTTCAACATAGAAATTTTGGGAGAGGCAACATCCAGTCCACAGCAACTCCCTTGAGGCTAGATTGGGTTCATCCACCGTACAGCCAGGAGTCCTCTGGAGTACTTCTCATATTTGTAATTAATTTATTGTAGACTTATTTAGTTAGGTTTCCTTTTTCCTGTTACACGGTCATCTTCATGAGGGCTCTGACCTTAACTGTCTTGTTCACTTTTATATTTCTTGGCATGATACCAAGGCCAGAGTGTTGGTGGAAGGAAGGACCAATGTAAGAATGGAAGGAAAGAAGGCAGGCAGGTAGGCAGGAGCCCTGGGATACGATTTTTGTCTTGTATCTTCCTTTGATAATGTATTTTGCAGAACTTATGTGATCTTTGGTTATTGTTATTGGTTTTAATTGTTCTGAGGAATCATGATAAGGTCTCAGATAATTATTGTTTTATATATCAGGCACTTTGTTGCTTTTTGGAGAAATGTATCTGTTAAGATGAGCATCTATCTAGAACTCTGCTGTCTAATGTGGGAGTCATTAACTCATGTGGCTTTTGAGCCCTTGGAAATAGCTAGTTCGAGTTGAGATATGCTGTGATTGTAAAAATACACAGTAGATTTTGAAGACTTAGCATGAATAAAAAATGCAAAATATCTCAATAATACTTCTTAGGTTGATTACATAATTTGGATATATTAATTAAATAATATCATTAAAATAAGTTTGCAGTTTTTCCCTTTCTTAAATATAACTGCTAGAAAATTAAAATTACCTATGTGGCTTGCATTATATCATCTTTAGATAGCACTGACTTATAGAACAGTTTTCTTTCCCTTGCTACTGTACACTGAGGAAGAGGGAAGCCGTTCTGATAATGAGGTAACTGCCATGAACAATGTTGTGTAAAGGCTTGTAAGGACTTCTATTTAATCCTTACTAGAAAAATTAGGGGCTGACTCCCCCGGGTTATTTTGCTGTCTTTCTGATTCCTAGACAAGACACCATTTTTGAAATAGCATCGCTGTTACCCTCCCGTAGTGTTTATAGTGTAGTTTGTTTGTTTTGTCTTGCCAGTTTCTACCCTGATAACCACCTTCCCTATATCCTCTAGATTCTAGGATTCTAGAATGTCATTTGGAATGTTTTCACTTAAGCAAATGAAATAAAGTTTCAGACTGTGAAATAAACTGAGAGTGTTCCCAATGTGAGAGAGAGGATGTTGACGTCAACCATAAATTATCTCACAACCGATATTAAGTTCCAGTCCTCTGAATTCCAAGAAGATGCCAGTCCATTAAGCAAACAGATGAAATATGCTTTGCTTAAAGGTTTATCTGCAGCACAGTTGGTTGTAATTCTTAATAATGAGACAAGAAAGGGAAGCTTGGGCACCTGGAACTGAAACTACACATCACCCACTTAATTATTAGTGGATATTAATTATTATAGCTTAAAGTTGGAAATGATTTAGTGTTCTTACAGATTTTTGGCACAGCCTTTAATTTAAATCTTGTTATTAATTTCTGACTGTTTTTTCCCCCAAGCACCATGCTATAAAAGTCTCTGTTATACATCACTGTGGTATATTAATCTGTTCAAATCTGGGTATTTGGCAGTACCCAATAACTAAAACATAATAAAATCATAAGCCTAAAGCCTTATAATTATCACCATTATTGTTTTAAAACCATAAAACAAAATATCTAGAAATCACTGTGACAGTCCAACTCCTTTAATCTTACCTGAGANAGGCCAGAGTGTTGGTGGAAGGAAGGACCAATGTAAGAATGGAAGGAAAGAAGGCAGGCAGGTAGGCAGGAGCCCTGGGATACGATTTTTGTCTTGTATCTTCCTTTGATAATGTATTTTGCAGAACTTATGTGATCTTTGGTTATTGTTATTGGTTTTAATTGTTCTGAGGAATCATGATAAGGTCTCAGATAATTATTGTTTTATATATCAGGCACTTTGTTGCTTTTTGGAGAAATGTATCTGTTAAGATGAGCATCTATCTAGAACTCTGCTGTCTAATGTGGGAGTCATTAACTCATGTGGCTTTTGAGCCCTTGGAAATAGCTAGTTCGAGTTGAGATATGCTGTGATTGTAAAAATACACAGTAGATTTTGAAGACTTAGCATGAATAAAAAATGCAAAATATCTCAATAATACTTCTTAGGTTGATTACATAATTTGGATATATTAATTAAATAATATCATTAAAATAAGTTTGCAGTTTTTCCCTTTCTTAAATATAACTGCTAGAAAATTAAAATTACCTATGTGGCTTGCATTATATCATCTTTGGATAACACTGACTTATAGAACAGTTTTCTTTCCCTTGCTACTGTACACTGAGGAAGAGGGAAGCCGTTCTGATAATGAGGTAACTGCCATGAACAATGTTGTGTAAAGGCTTGTAAGGACTTCTATTTAATCCTTACTAGAAAAATTAGGGGCTGACTCCCCCGGGTTATTTTGCTGTCTTTCTGATTCCTAGACAAGACACCATTTTTGAAATAGCATCGCTGTTACCCTCCCGTAGTGTTTATAGTGTAGTTTGTTTGTTTTGTCTTGCCAGTTTCTACCCTGATAACCACCTTCCCTATATCCTCTAGATTCTAGGATTCTAGAATGTCATTTGGAATGTTTTCACTTAAGCAAATGAAATAAAGTTTCAGACTGTGAAATAAACTGAGAGTGTTCCCAATGTGAGAGAGAGGATGTTGACGTCAACCATAAATTATCTCACAACCGATATTAAGTTCCAGTCCTCTGAATTCCAAGAAGATGCCAGTCCATTAAGCAAACAGATGAAATATGCTTTGCTTAAAGGTTTATCTGCAGCACAGTTGGTTGTAATTCTTAATAATGAGACAAGAAAGGGAAGCTTGGGCACCTGGAACTGAAACTACACATCACCCACTTAATTATTAGTGGATATTAATTATTATAGCTTAAAGTTGGAAATGATTTAGTGTTCTTACAGATTTTTGGCACAGCCTTTAATTTAAATCTTGTTATTAATTTCTGACTGTTTTTTCCCCCAAGCACCATGCTATAAAAGTCTCTGTTATACATCACTGTGGTATATTAATCTGTTCAAATCTGGGTATTTGGCAGTACCCAATAACTAAAACATAATAAAATCATAAGCCTAAAGCCTTATAATTATCACCATTATTGTTTTAAAACCATAAAACAAAATATCTAGAAATCACTGTGACAGTCCAACTCCTTTAATCTTACCTGAGAAAACTGAAGAGTGAAGTGAGTTGCCTAAGTGGCAGAGCAAGGATTAGAACTTAAACCTTCTGACTTCTAACCCAGTTTTCTTTCTATTGACTTCTTTTGATAGTGTATTGGTGCCAATGTGTAGTGACTAGAAACTAATATCGTTGAACTAGGTGAATAAGGCAGTATCCTTGGGTATGTGAAATTTAAGAAAAATCCACAATTATTTGTGCGTGTGTGATGGCTGTGTTATGAGTGTAAAACATACCATTCTAGGAAGTAGGCACTTGTAAATCCTTGTTTTGTTGAATATTTCTAAAAGAGTTAAAGTTTTTCGTGTTCTTTTTGTCCTTACTGCAGATATCAGGGTACAAAGAGACATTTTTGACATTCTGCCTAGGTTATCTCCAGAATGTATGTTATAATTTGTATTTATTAACATATTACATGGATAGTCATATACACATGTATTGATTACCTAGTTGGGCTTCCCTGATGGCTCAGTGGTAAAGAATCCACCTGCTGATGCAGGCGACACGGGTTCGATCCCTGGGTCAGGGAAGATCCTCTGAAGAAGGAAATGACAACCCACTCTAGTATTCTTGCCTGGGAAATCCCACGGACAGAGGAGCCTGACAGGCTACAAATCATGGGGTTGCAAAAGAGTCAATATGAATTAGTGACTAAAGCAAACAATGCATGAGAACAAGTAGGTATGAATTATTGAAGCTAGAGAAGAAGTGTTTCTTGTTCTGCAGAGTTGGAAGAAAGATTAAAAATGCAAGATAGAACAAATAAATATTATTTTCTTAAATTAGAATGTATGCTTACACCAGTTATGGAATGTTCTTAGCCATTTTCCTAAACCATGAAAAATGAATGCCGGCTCTATTGCATTTAGAAATCTTGAATAAAGCTTAACTAAAATTATGTTTATCAAGAGTCGGGGATTTATATGGTCAGCTTCTAAGTGCAAAGTAGTCATGTCCATACCTTTGAATTTTTAGAAAAGCTATTTTAATATTTAGGAGAAAGCTCGAGTCTAATTTTGATGAATGTATAATATAAGAAAAGTTATTTTTGCACTGGGGCTCTACCCCCTCACTTGTAAAATAAAGAAAGGGAATAAGATTGTTTTCTCAACTATGGGTGTGCAGTCCTTTAGGAAAAATGATATCTGTTTATATGTATTATTTTCCTTAACGCAATCAAAGACATAATTTAAAAAGTTACTTATCCTTTCAGGTTTAAAGTTTAGAAACATATAATTAATGAGCTGCCTACTGTACTCCAGTCTCCTTGATTATTAGTTCCTGGCTCTGTTAGGCTCTCGATTACTGAATGAATGACTCTCTGACACAGAAGAGATCAGATAAGTGTGCTTGTGACTTTAGTCCTTAAAGGTGTTTCTTGGTTTTCTCTTAATTTGATGGCACAGTTCTGACTCCATTGATGGTTTTGAAGATTACAGAGTTTCAAAGTTATCCTTGTTACGTGCTGTTTGTTAAAGACAGAAAGCATAGGAAACATGGGTATTGAAATGATAAGACTTTGAGTATTATAATCTGAGCTGTTACAAAAGGACTCTGCTTCCCATTTAAAAATAGATGGTTCTGCTGGCGAGAGTATAACAACAACAGCAAAAATTGAAATGCATAGTTGAGCTGAAAACCAAAGAGGGGAACTCCTCGGCTGCCAGAAATGAAGAGGTATTTATATTCATGGAGATGAGCAGAAACTGATTTCATGTGCCTCATGGGGGATTATAGAACCAGACATGGGAATCAATAGTTGGACACTGGGGTTAGCCTGCATGCATGCCCGGGAGATGGGTCCTCAGATCTGTGTTAGGCAGACTGGAAATGTGTAAGAGACACTGCTCTGTCTGTCTGAAAAATGGTGAGTTAGGAAAATTCTCCACCTGTCAAGGAAAACTGAAAGGAACTTGACACTAGCCAATAGGGTTGTTAGTGTTACCTTATAGTGTTACCTGTAAGGAATTAGAAACCTTGAACACGACCACTTCCTAGGGCGAGGTCTGAAATCACATTTTAAAATATTAACAACCCTCCCTGTTAAGCAAGATTTCCAGTCTGAGAAGTTAATGTAAAAACTTCTCTGCAGTTGAAGAAATCCACAAAGTATCATGGCAAGCCAGTGTAAATCCTTCCTCATGGTTTCACAGTTCAAGGCAGTACAAAACAACTTTCATTTAAGAAAATCTTAAATAGAAACCATGGAAAGACAGAGCACTACTAATTGTAGAGTTCATATCCCTGAATTAAAAGTAGACTCCAAATATAAAAATAGCTATATAGTAATTTCATTGGTAAGAAAAAGATATGCATGTGTCCAAAAGCAAACTATACCCGAGTAAAGAGAAAATATTTGAATTGGAGATGAAATCAGAGAAATCACTCAGGATCACAGAGGTAGAAATCATTGAATGAGAATTCAAGATATATTGGGTGTATAAGGAGAAGTTCCAACATGCATGACATAGGAGTTCTGGAAAATGAGAAATATAATGTTAGATCATCTACCTTAGAAAGATGTAAAACAGTTTTCAGAACTGAAAAATTCATGTGACCTTATCCCATCAAATTCTTAGTAATTTCTCATTTGAATTATAGTAGACCCATATTACAATGAAGATGAAAATATCTTAAAAGTGACCAGAGGAAAAAAGATTAACCACTAGTGAATGATAGGTTGANTCATCTACCTTAGAAAGATGTAAAACAGTTTTCAGAACTGAAAAATTCATGTGACCTTATCCCATCAAATTCTTAGTAATTTCTCATTTGAATTATAGTAGACCCATATTACAATGAAGATGAAAATATCTTAAAAGTGACCAGAGAAAAAAAGATTAACCACTGGTGAATGATAGGTTGACCTACTGCAGACCTGTCATCAGCAATAATGGTTGCTAGAAGACAATGGGCTAGTGTTTTCAGAATGCTTGGAGAAAGTAACCATCGTTTGACACAGCATACCCATTTAACTACAATTCAAAAGAAAGAAAGAGAAAATCAATTTGCATGGCATAGACTGAGAAGTTTTACCATTTACAAGTTATTGTTGTGCCAAGTCTTGCCAAGTCACTCAGTCGTGTCTGACTCTTTGTGATCCCCTGGACTGTAGCCCACTAGGCTTCTTTGTCTATGAGATTCTCCAGGCAAGAATACTGGAGTGGGTTGCCATTTCCTTCTCCAAATTCTTCTTATTGGTTCACAAAGGCAAAGTTGAATCTAGAGGGGAGGGGTTAAAAGCACAATGGTGAGCAAAAAGTATGGAAAACATGTTGTTATATTTTCTATGTAATCAGTAATAAAGATCCTAAGGCAAAGTTTTCATGGGCTTAAAAAGAAACTAGACATCTATTCAGTAATAGAAATGAAATGAGAGGATTTTAGATTTGGAAGATGCTTGCATTATTTGGTAGAAGCTCAATGGTAACACTTATACTTGGAGTTTACTAAATAACAAATTTATGTTAAAAATATTTAAAGTGACCCCTAAGTTGATAGGAATAGACTGTACTTTCCAAATTAAGATAAGGGGGAAAATTAGGAAGTGAATAAGGAAAACTAAATCAACCCAATTGAAAGAACATAAGGGTAAGTAAGGGCTTTCTGGGTGGTGCTAATGGTAATGAACCTGCCTGCCAATGCAGGAAATGCAAGAGGCAGGTTCACTGCCTGGGTCAAGAAGATCCCCTGGAGGAGGGCATGGCAACCCACTCTAGTATTTTTGCCTGGAAAATCCCGTGGACAGAGGAGCCTGGCAGGCTATAGTCCGTAGAATGGAATAGAGTTGGACATGACTGAAGTAACTTAGCATGCACTCATACAAGGATGAGTAAAAAAGGAAAGAAATGTAATGTAAATAGGAAACACAGACTATGATGATGGAAATAAAAACAACTAAATCAGAAATTACAATGAATGTAAAGTGATTATAGTCAACTCTTAAGGAACTTTTGGATCAGATGAAAATTGAAAATCCAAGCATGCAACATTTATAAAATGTTGGTGAGATAATCAGATTGCTGAATGGTACACACAGCAAGATACTTTTTAGGTAAAATGTACAATGCACAAAATAGCACTAAGATTTTTGAGGGGATACACAAAGAGGGAGTAAAGGAAAAAACGTATGACAAGAAAGCTAAACATACCAAATTCAGCAATGTGCTTGGGTGTGGTTTGGAACGTAATGTAATGGAATTAAGGAGATGCTTAGAATATTTTAATTATATAAAAAGATGAGGCAACTATGGAAAATGTTAGTCTTCATTAAATGTGGATGGTGAATTCATAAATATCTGATAGTAGAGAATGGAAGCCTGCACTGTGGGTTTTGGAGCAAGACTTCCTGAGCTCAAATCATGAAAGCCCTTTTATGTGGGAATGTGGGAAATTAGGCAATTACTTTATTTCCTTGTGCATTAATCTCATCACTGTAAAATGAAAAGCAAAACTAAACAAAAATAAAAGCAAAAAATCCTTGTAGGACTGTTGTAAAGTTTGAATTAATAAATGCCTTGAATCAAAATCATTTGGTAGTCCCTGGTTCATGTTAACTCATTTATTGAAGTTATTATTATCTATTTTTCACATATTTGAAATGTTTATTTCATGTTAAAAAGAGAATTCAAAGGAATTTGTTAATGAGTATGTAAACTTACAATTAACTTGCAAATTGTAATCAAGGTAAACTTCTCCGAAATTTAAATTAAAATCACTGATCAGAATTCTTACACAGCACATCAGAAAGTTTATAGAGCCTGAATGGAAACTTAAAAGAGAAAGTCTCATGAACATGTATCTAATTTGGTTTCCCTTTTATGACAATAAAGATGATCCACATGCAGAATGGGTTTTGTGTGAATACTTGGAAAGAGCTTCACATTTCTTCTCCTAACTCGCCATTTAGAAACAAAACACAGAGATTCTAAAATTAAGCTGTTTTTTTATAGAACAAAGTGAAAGATTTTGAAGTATCAAATAAAAATGATTTTTTTTCCTGCAAAAGAAAATGAATTTTTAATTCTGTAGCACACAGATAAAATTTAATGTATGTTTTAATGTTTACTTGTTTTTCCAAACAAACATATGGCCATTTAAAATTTTACTTGTTGACAGATTGTGCCTTTTGTTACTAGAATGTGTCATATACCAACGGAAAACCATTGGCAATTTTTTAAGTAGGTAATGATATTAAAGTCAAGCTAGCCTCCTCTACAAAATTTGGGAGAATCACTGGCTATGAATAATCCCTGTAGCACTGAACCCTGAGATATGTGCTTCTTGGCTTTGGCCAGGAGAGAATCAGGCTTTTTTCTTTTGTTTTTCCATGGGTGTTTCACGATAACTCTTGCGAGTACTGTCTTGACACTCTTGTCTGATACCACGGGCTCATATCCATGGAATTTTTCATCTATGCCTCTATAGCGGCCCCTCATCATCATTCACAGTGACAATTCCTTTACTTCTCTTTCAGTTACTCCCAAGTTGAAAGCAGCTGAGAGCCTCCCAAGGTGAATTTGAGATATAGCATATACCTTAAATATGAATATGATCCATATTTACATCACAAGTGTACCATCCACATTTGATAACTATTTCTACTTTTTAATGTATTTATTGTTATATCATGTAATTATTAAATTGCATCATTACAGTTTGTATGGTTATATTTTAAATAGAATTTTAACAATCTTTATTAGTATATGGTGATATAATCTCTAAAAATTGCACAAATGCACTCATCTCACATGCTAATAAAGTAATGCTCAAAATTCTCCAAGCCAGACTTCAGCAATATGTGAACCATGAACTTCCAGATGTTCAAGCTGGTTTTAGAAAAGGTAGAGGAACCAGAGATCAAATTGCCAACATCCGTTGGATCATANGAGGCAGCTTGTATCATGGCTATAGCCTGGTCACTATGTAGTTAACTTCTTCCGCCTGGATTTCAGTGTCTACAAAACAGCTCAAAGAATGTGGCTCTGAAGATTATCTGTCGTCCTTGAGGAGGAACTAAAAGTCCTTGACTTTATTTAATGACTAAGCTATGATTATTTGGTCTTGTTTGACTGCTTTTTTTGTTTCTGTATTTTCTCATTTTTCTGATTAAATTTCTTCTTTGACTAAAGTTTTTCTGCAGACTAAAGGCAAGCAAAGGTCCATTGCAGGGGATGGTTTCTGTCCTGGGAAGCCCTCACAGGGCCCTGCTTCTTTTCATATGGAGGTTGTAGATTTAACATTTCACAGGAAGAGATATATGCTTGAGAGAGTTTCGAGCTCATTGTTTTAAAGGATAAAATACATGTTATTAGCTCCTTAAAGAACCTCAAGTGTCTTGGATCCATATTTCCCTTCTGCTGTCACCTCCAGCCACTGTGTGCACCTTTTATTTCCCATACCCTGGCCTCTCTCGTGCACTTGCACACTCTCTGAATGTGCTCAGCTTGTGTGGCACATGGGGCTGGCACTCCTGCTAATGCTGCTCAAAGCACAACTGCCCTGCCTATTCAAGGCCAAGTCTGAAATGTTGCTTCAGCTCTGTCTGCTTCAACTCAAGTCTGAAATGTTGCCTTTCTTTACTGCTTTTGTCCTAGAACCCACCACCCCAGGTCAGCTTAGCAGCCCTGCTCTGTGATTTCATGGCGTTTTGTTTGTTTCTCTAGGACAGCACTTTCCTTGTTCACTGGTTATGGTTTATGGTGTGTGTGCCTCAGCGACGAGGCTGTGGGTGCTGTCAAGGCAGGAACTGCATCTTACTCATCTTTGTACCCAGCACCTAGTGCATGTTGGAAGTCAGTAAATGGTATTTGAGTTATTTTAAATTTTCACGAGGATCTTCCTCTAGAGAGGAAACTGGGAGGGACAGGGTTAATGGTACAAGGAATAAAATTGGCTCAGCACAGAAACCTCATCTGATGGGCATTTTCCTCTCCGATCTTCCCCATCTTCCCAGCTCAGACCGCTTTAGTGAAGAGGATACTTTGGAAAGCTGTGTCCTTTCTCTCCATTTAGCTTTGAGGCAGCATGAAGGTTGAGAGTTGCCTGTCTCAAGGTCACTTGATTGCCGCTGAAGTGGGAGGCAACTCAGGGCTTTGGAGACTGTGCAGTTTATGGAGGATGCCGCTGTGCTTGTCAGACTGTGTTCAGGGTGGAGGGGGTGAGACTGAAAAGGGGAGGAAAGGCACTGAAAGTATTCAAAGGCTTTACACAGCTCTCTTACAAATGAGGAGCTCCTCTAAAAGTCACCCTCACAGTGGAAAATCCCAGTTATCACTCACCTCCTTCCTGTCCACATGCAAACAGCCTGTACCTACTCTGTGCCTGGGCCTGTGCTGGGTGTTGGGACAGAGTCGTGAATCATGCAAGGTCCTTGCCATTGAGGAGCTAAGCCTAGTTCAGCAGCAGAGACAGCATAAGCAAACAGCTGTGACAGTGTGGGGAGTCCTTGCCTGTGCCTGAGGGAGTGATTAATTTAGCCTCAGGGTGTCAGGGAAGGCCCAGTGGAAGACAGCCTGGAGGGGTGGGGGGTAGTTCTGGGCCTAAGCAGCAGATGAGGTGTGCATTTCAGGCAGCAGGAACTACAGCGTCAGGGTCTAAAGCAAGGGTTGGCCGGCTTTTTCTGGAAGGGGCCTGTTAGTAAACATTTTAGGCTTTTCAAGCTGTAGGACCTCTGCTGCAACTACTGATCTCTGGTGTTGTAGCACAGAAGTAGCCAGGGGCAAGTGTGTGAATGAAGGAGCATGGGCTGTGTTCCAATAAAACTTTATTTACAGAATTGGCAGCAGCAGGGCTGTAGTTTGCCAGCTCCTGGTCGAGAGGAGGATCTTCAGAGAGCCTCTCATCTGCTGGTTCCCAGTCTTTTCAAGCATTCGGGTACTTTGCATTTCCCGTCCCTGTTTCTGAATGCTCTTAGCTCTTACCCCGGGGCTCTTCATCAGGTTTTGGTCAAGTCCGCTGCTAACCATGCTGTCCACAGTAACGCTCTCATCCCCTGGACCCTCTATCCTTTTCCATCGCCTTCATTTTGTCATGGTGCCTTTACAACAGAAAACCGTGTTGTATATGAGTTGTTTGTTTCCATCTTGTCTCCCCTGTTGGAATGTCAACTTCCTGGCTGTGCTCTGGTGTACTCAGCGCTGTGCTGGAACCTGGAATGTGCATCTTGTCTGCTTCAGCTCTGCATCCAGTGGGGTCAAATGATAGCTGTAAATCAGCCATGGTGGGAAGATTGACCCCTTAGAAATCAGTCCCATGAAAATCAGGTTTGGGGC
>SJYA01000205.1:61750-129951 GCA_006410615.1 Neotragus moschatus
ACTTAGTCTGCAGTTTCAGGGTCAGTGTGTTCCCATTGCTCTGAGGCCAGTTCTCAGAACCGAGGCAGCTTGTATCATGGCTATAGCCTGGTCACTATGTAGTTAACTTCTTCCGCCTGGATTTCAGTGTCTACAAAACAGCTCAAAGAATGTGGCTCTGAAGATTATCTGTCGTCCTTGAGGAGGAACTAAAAGTCCTTGACTTTATTTAATGACTAAGCTATGATTATTTGGTCTTGTTTGACTGCTTTTTTTGTTTCTGTATTTTCTCATTTTTCTGATTAAATTTCTTCTTTGACTAAAGTTTTTCTGCAGACTAAAGGCAAGCAAAGGTCCATTGCAGGGGATGGTTTCTGTCCTGGGAAGCCCTCACAGGGCCCTGCTTCTTTTCATATGGAGGTTGTAGATTTAACATTTCACAGGAAGAGATATATGCTTGAGAGAGTTTCGAGCTCATTGTTTTAAAGGATAAAATACATGTTATTAGCTCCTTAAAGAACCTCAAGTGTCTTGGATCCATATTTCCCTTCTGCTGTCACCTCCAGCCACTGTGTGCACCTTTTATTTCCCATACCCTGGCCTCTCTCGTGCACTTGCACACTCTCTGAATGTGCTCAGCTTGTGTGGCACATGGGGCTGGCACTCCTGCTAATGCTGCTCAAAGCACAACTGCCCTGCCTATTCAAGGCCAAGTCTGAAATGTTGCTTCAGCTCTGTCTGCTTCAACTCAAGTCTGAAATGTTGCCTTTCTTTACTGCTTTTGTCCTAGAACCCACCACCCCAGGTCAGCTTAGCAGCCCTGCTCTGTGATTTCATGGCGTTTTGTTTGTTTCTCTAGGACAGCACTTTCCTTGTTCACTGGTTATGGTTTATGGTGTGTGTGCCTCAGCGACGAGGCTGTGGGTGCTGTCAAGGCAGGAATTGCATCTTACTCATCCTTGTACCCAGCACCTAGTGCATGTTGGAAGTCAGTAAATGGTATTTGAGTTATTTTAAATTTTCACAAGGATCTTCCTCTAGAGAGGAAACTGGGAGGGACAGGGTTAATGGTACAAGGAATAAAATTGGCTCAGCACAGAAACCTCATCTGATGGGCATTTTCCTCTCCGATCTTCCCCATCTTCCCAGCTCAGACCGCTTTAGTGAAGAGGATACTTTGGAAAGCTGTGTCCTTTCTCTCCATTTAGCTTTGAGGCAGCATGAAGGTTGAGAGTTGCCTGTCTCAAGGTCACTTGATTGCCGCTGAAGTGGGAGGCAACTCAGGGCTTTGGAGACTGTGCAGTTTATGGAGGATGCCGCTGTGCTTGTCAGACTGTGTTCAGGGTGGAGGGGGTGAGACTGAAAAGGGGAGGAAAGGCACTGAAAGTATTCAAAGGCTTTACACAGCTCTCTTACAAATGAGGAGCTCCTCTAAAAGTCACCCTCACAGTGGAAAATCCCAGTTATCACTCACCTCCTTCCTGTCCACATGCAAACAGCCTGTACCTACTCTGTGCCTGGGCCTGTGCTGGGTGTTGGGACAGAGTCGTGAATCATGCAAGTTCCTTGCCATTGAGGAGCTAAGCCTAGTTCAGCAGCAGAGACAGCATAAGCAAACAGCTGTGACAGTGTGGGGAGTCCTTGCCTGTGCCTGAGGGAGTGATTAATTTAGCCTCAGGGTGTCAGGGAAGGCCCAGTGGAAGACAGCCTGGAGGGGTGGGGGGTAGTTCTGGGCCTAAGCAGCAGATGAGGTGTGCATTTCAGGCAGCAGGAACTACAGCGTCAGGGTCTAAAGCAAGGGTCGGCCGGCTTTTTCTGGAAGGGGCCTGTTAGTAAACATTTTAGGCTTTTCAGGCTGTAGGACCTCTGCTGCAACTACTGATCTCTGGTGTTGTAGCACAGAAGTAGCCAGGGGCAAGTGTGTGAATGAAGGAGCATGGGCTGTGTTCCAATAAAACTTTATTTACAGAATTGGCAGCAGCAGGGCTGTAGTTTGCCAGCTCCTGGTCGAGAGGAGGATCTTCAGAGAGCCTCTCATCTGCTGGTTCCTAGTCTTTTCAAGCATTCGGGTACTTTGCATTTCCCGTCCCTGTTTCTGAATGCTCTTAGCTCTTACTCCGGGGCTCTTCATCAGGTTTTGGTCAAGTCTGCTGCTAACCATGCTGTCCACAGTAACGCTCTCATCCCCTGGACCCTCTATCCTTTTCCATCGCCTTCATTTTGTCATGGTGCCTTTACAACAGAAAACTGTGTTGTATGTGAGTTGTTTGTTTCCATCTTGTCTCCCCTGTTGGAATGTCAACTTCCTGGCTGTGCTCTGGTGTACTCAGCGCTGTGCTGGAACCTGGAATGTGCATCTTGTCTGCTTCAGCTCTGCATCCAGTGGGGTCAAATGATAGCTGTAAATCAGCCATGGTGGGAAGATTGACCCCTTAGAAATCAGTCCCATGAAAATCAGGTTTGGGGCTTTTTTTTTTTCAAGAGCTGTTTTATGAGCATATCACTAGTTATCCCCTCTACCTAGAATAACTACTGGGAAGGCTGGTGCTCAGGACAGACTTGTTTTTTGGATAAAATGTGCTGCTAGTATCTGCTGGTTGAGAAAATAGATTCGCATTTATAAATACAGAGTCCTCTTTCAATTATTATTGTTACAGGGGATTTCCATGGCCTTAGGGAGGGTAACTCCTGAAGGCATCTGCCACCTTCACTTGACCTGCTAGAGGAGTGAGGACTCAGGACAAGACATGGCAGTCTTCACCCCACTGAGCAGACAGATTCTGCTGGTTCTGTGACTTCCCATGATGTGGCATCTCTGCCTTATTCACTGCAGTCCCCTGAGTGAATGTGGGGTCTCAGGCCTGTATCTTTTTCTCCTAAACAAGTATATTGAATAAATTCCCCCAGCTTAGGGTGACTGTCATTTTTGCAGTGTATTTAAAAGTCCAGATAAACTCTGTCTTCTTTCCAATGTCTTCCTGTATCAATCTTTGATTTGTCTGGGGCTTTGATGTATGGTATGCAAATGTGCCCTAGTCTATACCCTTTAGCTGTGATTGTCAGAAGTATATCTGTTTATGAACAATTTCCAACCCTGATAATCTAATTTTGAAATCTGCAGCAGTATGAGGCCCAGAAGCACTCGACAAGAATCACAATTTAACAGCCTCTTCAATCTCAGTTCCCTTAAATGGGCAACATTAAACCTTGATACTGAGGGTCTGTTTGTAAGCCCACAGAGACTGATTAAAAAAAAAAAAAAAAAGCCATCAAATTACCACACAAAGCATGCTTAACATTTACAAAGACCTCTCCGTTTGCAGGATGCTTGTTCAACAGTCTTTTCAATTCCCTGTTCTAAGCACACACTAAGAAGTAGAAGTGTGAGCTTGTGTTTAACCGCCATCTGGCTTATCGCAAAGCTTTCCAGGACCTCAGCCTGGAAAGGACCTCTCATTGCCACGCAGAATGCCTGAGCTTTCGGAGACCTCTGTGCCCTTCGTTGCTGTACTGACCTGTAGCTTTTTTTCTGCTTGTCTCTGCTTCTGTCCAGGGCCAACAAACTCACTGTTTTCCTTAGACAGCTTGTTCTTTTTGTGAATACAGTTTACAGAAAGGTCCTTTTTTACCTGCCTCCCCATAATGGTCACCCACTGGCCCTAGTTCTGTCCCTGTGGAGCCACTCAGAACAAATTGGCTTTTTCTTACTTCTGTCTTCCTACTTCTCCTCTCAAGAAAGCAGGGACAGCTCTCCTGTCCCCTGAGTCCTCCCTTGTGCAGGTTGCATATCCACTGTTCATTCAGCCATTCTTCATGCGACAGTCCTTTGTACCCTCTTTATTTGGCTCCTATTCCTCTGGACGTGTTTCAGTTTCACCAGTGTCTTTCTTAAAGGGAACCAACAGAGCTGGAGAATGTCTCTCTCTTCCTTAACTGGGCTTCCCTGGTGACTCAGAGGTTAAAGCATCTGCCTCCAATGTGGGAGACCCGGGTTCGATTCCTGGGTCAGGAAGATCCCCTGGAGAAGGACATGGTAACCCACCCCAGTATTCTTGCCTGGAAAATCTAGTTCTATAACCTTGGGTAAATGAATCATGATCATCTCACCTGACCAATGAGAAAAAATACCTTACACATTCAGTAGTGAGTATCAGATACAACTGTAGTAAAATCATGAGGAAATGCCTGGTAGGAAGTAGATGGGTTCAGCCAATAATATAATATTATAAGTACTGTTACTTGTCCCATAACAAAATTGGGATCACTCTTACATTTTTTATTTTACGTTGGAGTTTACATGGGGACACTTTCTCTTTGTTTAGGTGCAAATGTTGAACAGGCTGGCCCTAGATAAACTCAATCCAATTTTAATATCGTATGTAGGTATATATGGGGTCTTCCTCGGTGGCTCAATGGTGAAAAATCTACCCGCCATTGCAGGAGATATGGGCTTGATCCCTGGGTTGGGAAGATCCCCTGGAGAAGGAAATGGAAAATCCCATGGACAGAGGAGCCTGGTGGGCTACAGTCCATGGGATCACAAAGAGTTGGACATGACTTAGCGACTAAGCAAAAATATGCAATATCTATTTTATATTGACGTGTTTCATATGTGTACAGATATGTTAATATCAAATATATGCATACACACACACACGTATATATATATTTCTTGCAGCTTCCCGTAACCCCTTTCCTTTGTCACCCCCCTCTTCAATAACTGATGCAACTAATTCACACCTAGGTGCTCCCCTTCCTCCTCCTCATTTATTCTCTGCCTTCCTCTCCTCACCCACCCAACCCCAGCTAGTCCCAGTTCTGAAGCCCACACAAGCTACGGATTATGTCATGGATATTCTTTGGAAAGGAAATGTTGATGTTCATTCAGTATATTGGAAAGGAGTCTTTTCCTAACTCATCCATGTGTTGGCTAGATGACCTTGGACAAGACATTTTCCCTCTGAGGCTCAGTTTTTATTTTCTGTCTTTGATGTTAATGAAAGAAGGTATTTTGAAGAATGAAGGTGTTGGCTTCCAAGTTCCTTTTCAATGAAAAAAAAATCATTCTATCCTGCAATCTAGTATTCATTTGAGATGTGTGATCAGGTTCCCTCAGCTCTGAGTGTGTTCTGATTTCAAGTATATACTTAGGTAGCAACGTCATAGCACCACACATTAAGGCAGCAGGAATGTCTAGATAACTCCTTCAGGTATCAGCTTTTCTGAGTGGCTGTCAAAAGTGGAAAGTGTTTGACTTTCCACAAGTCAAACACTGTGAAATTGCCATGTCATGCTGAAGGGAATCAGTGCTAAACTTGAGGTCCTATGCTTTACGTTATACCAACCTCTTTGAAGGTAACATTTTTTACTTGCTTTTGTGGCTATAATTATCATTTTAAATAAAGTTTTTAGTTTAAAATGCTTTTATATTTATAGAAAAATTAAAATAGTACGAAGAGTTCCCAGGTATCTTACACCCAGTTTCCCATGTGAACATCTTACATTCATTTGATGTACTTGTGACAATTAGTGAATTGGTATTGATACATTATGATTAACTTAAGTCCATACTTTATTCAGATGTCCTCAACTTTTGCCTAATGTCCTTTTTCAGTTCCAGGGTCACATCAAGGACACCACATTGCATTTGTTGTTATATCTCCTTGGGCTCCTCTTTGCTGTGACATTTTCTCAGAATTTTTTTTTCTTTTAATTTTTTGGCAGTTTCAAGGGGTACTTGTCAGTTGTTTCGTAGAATATCCTTCAGTTGAGATTTGTTTGATGTTTTCCTCATGATTAGACTGGGGTTATGGGTCTTGGGGAGGAAGTTCCCAGAGGTAAAGTGCCATTCACGTTATATCAAGGGTAGGTACTATCAGCATGTTTCATGACTGTTGACCTTAACCCTGACCCCCTGGCTGAGATAGCATTTTATTTGTCAGATTTCTGCACTGTGATGTAACCTTCCACCCTCCATCCCCTTTTCATATTCTCTTAGGGAGGAAGTCACTATGTACAACCACTGTTGGTTCTTATTCACCTAACTGTCCAGGGTGGATATTTCTGATGGCTGTAGCCTTTTTTCCACCAGAATTCTCCTATTTTATTGACATCTTCTAGGGCTTTGTCATCTAAATCCAGCCAGCAATAAGGAAGGGAAAATGTGGAGGAGAATGTTTGCTTTTAAAAGCCTTGGCCTGAAAATGGCACACATCACTTCCACTTAACATTCCATATGACACTCATTCATCTGCCAAACCTAACTGCAAGCGAGGCTAGGACATATGGTCTAGCTGGGTGCCCAGGAAAAAGAGGAAATGGATTTTGGAGAAAATCTAGCAGTATTTGCTACACTACTTCAGAGTACAAAAGGGAATAAACCAAACCCATGTCTTGTCACCATCTAACAGTATAGCCATCATTTCATTAAAAAATGAAACTATAATGGAAAACATAATCTTAGAATCAAGGAGAAGCATATAAATTGAATATAAAATTAGCTTAATAAAACTTATTCCATTGACCTTATTTTTCTTATCTCACTGTTGACCTATGAACATTTGTTGAGAATAGGCAGTTACCTACATGTCAGCGTTTGAAAACTTCTGCTGTGTATTATACCTGGGCCAGATTCTGCATCTTTGCCAAAGTCTGCCATGCTTTGTTTCCCTTTACCCATTGTTCGTCCGCGGTGCTCTTCCTCTGGGTTCTTTGCCTATGAAAGTGCATTCGCTCTTCAAGTTACAGATGAGGTGCCTTCATCAAGTCCCGTGCTCCTTATAGTATCATGTCACTCTGCTTCCATTCATAATTTAACAGTTATCCACACTAGTATTATATATATATATGTTCCATGCATTAGACTGGGTGCTCCCTGAGGACAGCACAGGTCTTACTGATTTGCTAGATCCCTAAGCATAGTCTGAAAAATATAAAGCATGTTTATTGAATGCACCCAGAATGTTAGATGTCCCCAAAAGTGGTCTTATTTTTAAGCCTCTTTCTTTAAAATAGAACAAAACACTTTTTTTTATTCCCCCAATTATAAAAGTGATCCTCCCTTATGACAGCCATACCTTCCTGGTAGAGGTGATTTTGAACTGAACCTGGAAAGGTTGATAGGGCTTGATGATAATAAAGGTATAGCCCTGTCATGCAGGCCATACTCCTTTCTATGACACATCCTAGGTTCAGAGCATTTGTTTAATAGATGATCAGATCTCCTTTGAAGCAGCTATAGTATAATACATTCACTTTCATAAATCATCATATAATTAAAAGCCAGACTCTGACCTTGTTCTGGCACTGCTTCTGAGCAGTTGAGGTTGATGTACAAGCCCAGGGCTCATTATCTTGAACAGGAGTTACCAACCTGAATTCCCAGGGTCTCAACAAAGAGCTTCACCATAGCAAAAAAAGTGTTTAATTACCACTACTGAAAGAGGAGCATGGTAAAAAAAAAAAAAACAGAAACAATTGTTTTCAGACATTAATGATTCAGCTGCCATGTGTCTCATTACCAGCTAAAACATGACTTCTTAAGGTGATCTGATCAAACTTATTAGAAATAAAATATGAATTATAAGACAGCTGTCCCTTTCCTTCCTTCTGTCCTTTTCTATCGTCTGTTGTTTGTCTTTTGGTTACTTTAGTGACATTAAGAACTCAATTAATATTTTACTAAAATGTAAATCAGGAAGCAAGTCTATTTGTAAAATGCTCCCTTTATCTCACTTAAACTGTTTCCTCAATTTTCAGGGTTGAAANTAGAAATAAAATATGAATTATAAGACAGCTGTCCCTTTCCTTCCTTCTGTCCTTTTCTATCGTCTGTTGTTTGTCTTTTGGTTACTTTAGTGACATTAAGAACTCAATTAATATTTTACTAAAATGTAAATCAGGAAGCAAGTCTATTTGTAAAATGCTCCCTTTATCTCACTTAAACTGTTTCCTCAATTTTTAGGGTTGAAAAATTAGACCTTGCAATGGCACCCCACTCCAGTACTCTTGCCTGGAAACTCCCATGGATGGAGGAGCCTAGTAGGCCGCAGTCCATGGGGTCCCTAAGAATCAGATATGGCTGAGCGACTTCACTTTCACGCATTGGGGAAGGAAATGGCAACCCACTCCAGTGTTCTTGCCTGGAGAATCCCAGGGACGGGGGAGCCTGGTGGGCTGCCATCTGTGGGGTTGCACAGAGTCAGACACGACTGAAGTGACTTAGCAGTAGCAGCAGCAGAGTTTATATTATTATGGGGCTTTTCATTTCACACTATTACATTTATTTATTCATCTGAAATTCTAAATGTTGATAGATAGCATAAGAATTATTTTTTCCCATTATACAGATTGGAGAATAGCCTCAGATACTAAGTGACTTGCTCAAGACCCCACAGCAATTGTGGTTCAAAGCTGAGTTTCCTGAGTGCAAATCTAGAGTTGAATGTACCACAGTAGCATTTACCTGTCAACCAGTTAGCCTTGTGGTAGAAGCTCAGACATTCTTATTTCCTCTGATTATAAAAGTGACCCACACTTAATACCTACACATTTTAAATATATTGAATTTATTTAACCCACAGTGTTAATACATAGTTATCAATCAGAATGCCTAATTTTCAGTTTAGTTCTCTTTAATGCCCTGACTCATAATTACCAGTTTTTTTTGCGGCGGTCATCTTTTCTACTTTTAGGACTGCTTTGGAGAAGATATGTTTATACAGGCATCACCTCGCATTCCCAAGTATGTGTGATCTAGTCATAGGTGTAAAAGACATGATGGTTGTAGGGAGCAGTTCCGTTCCCAAAGAGTTTGTTGCACTGAATCCTTAACTGGAACTCAACCATGTTAACTAGATTCAACCATCAATAAATGTGTTTAGTTTAACACACAGTACTTAGCATATTTCCTGCCCCCCCCCACCCAAAAGAGATTCTGAATTTTTATTGGTTTAATAAGTTGGTGAAGGAACTGACTCTCAGTTGAAATTCTTTGATTGCTCTTTTGAAGATAATGCATAACTACATCACCAAGCATATGGTTTCCATTCTTACCTCATTTTTTTGTCAGCAGAAGCAGCATTTTTCTTTTACGACTAATTCTAATGGAGTAATTAGAGCAGTAAATATGGTGCATGTTGGTGTGTGCATGTGCTCAGTCACTCATTCCTGTCTGAGTCTTTGCGACCCCATGGACTATAGCCGGCCAGGCTCCTCTGGCCATGGGATTTTCCAGGCAAGAATACTGGAGCAGTTTGCCATTTCCTTTGCATGGCATCTTCCTGACCCAGGGACCAAACCCGCCATCTCCCACATTGGCAGGTGGCTTCTTTACCACCGAGCCACCTGGGAAGCCCCCCTGTAAGTGTGCTGGAGCAGTCTAATTTTTACCAAACACTAAAGTAGAGACAAAGATGGTAGTGATATTATAGAAAATAGATTGTTGCTGCAGCTAGTGCCATAGTGAGAAAGCTTTAAATATTTATGGCTAGTGGCTATACAGAAATTCAGATGTGTTTTTCAAAGATCAGTTTGATGGTATTAGCGTGTAGGGAATTTTAAAAGCCGAAGACCACATCTAGTTTGAAATATTTACAGAAATATATATGGCTTGATTTTTATTGATTTATTTTTTGTACTGGGAAAATGACTTATGTGGTATTGGGTCTTACTCTGATGATGTACTTATTGAAGGTGAAATCTGTTTCCACGTACTTTCCAGTGACATCTCATGGCCATGGAGGGTTTAACTTTATTCTGTGGATCTCATCCGAGACTGAATTTGATTAGAATTTTAAAACCAGGGGTTTCTGATAGATAGTTATCATTCAGCAGAAATAGAAGTCTTCCAGGACCTGATTATGACTGCTGAAAGCTTAGGCATTACACTGGCAGTTTGGTCTGAACAATGTTCTGGAATGGGACCACAAGCGTGGTGGTATATTGAAGCCAGACAGTAGATGCACAAGGGAGAAGAATAACTCGTTTTTTAGCACACCTCTGTATTTTCCTAATCATAATTAGCTTTTATTCATTTAGGCTTCCTTTGTGGCTCAGCTGGTAAAAGAATCCTGCAATGTGGGAGACCTGGGTTCAGTCCCTGGGTTGTGAAGATCTCCTGGAGAAAGGAAAAGCTACCCACTCCAGTGTTCTGGCCTAGAGAATTCCATGGACTGTATAGACCATGGGGTCACAAAGAATCAGACACGACTGAGTGACTTTCACTTTCAATTTTATTCATTTACATTTGGTTTACTGTTGCAGAAAGTTGTGGATCTGCCTTTAGAAAGAAAAAAAAAAGTTAAGCTATGTTACCAAAATTCCTCCTTTCCAAATAGTTACTTCAGTATTTAAACCATTGGCATTTATGCACTTAGGGGATGTTTTTGATAATTTGCAAGTGTGCATTTTTCCAAACCAAATAAAAACTTGAATAATCATTGCATTTTGTTTTGCAGAACCCCAGCTGAAAGGAATTGTGACAAGGTTATTCAGCCAGCAGGGATATTTCCTGCAGATGCACCCAGATGGTACCATCGATGGGACCAAGGACGAAAACAGCGACTACAGTAAGGAACATTAGCTTCGTGCAATCCAATTACAATCAGATGTATGGCTTAGTGTCTCTTAGACTTAAAGCATGGCCAGGCTGCCTTTGGAACTGTTCAACTACTAGTAAGCTAGTTGTCTTTTCCTTTGTCCTTTTTGGTATGATTCTTATAGCAAAGAGACAGTAATGGATAGAGCTTATATATTCAATAAGAAGGTAGGAAGCTTGAAGGAGTTCTGACTGCTCAGTGGACAAGAATTTCCTCTCATTCCATTGTAGTCAGGATGATGTTAAGTATTAACAGAAACAAGGCTACCTTCCAGCGCAAGGTAGTGTTTTAATCCTAGAACCAAATAGTAAAAATACTATAATAAGTCTTAGAACATCATTTCTGGAAGAAAAAATTACTTCTCAAAGTAAATATTGAATATTTACTTTGTATATTATACATGTATACATTTATATATTACATGTTATTTGATCTTGACTGAGGCCAAATTTATTGATTTAAAAAGAAAACTATATTAAAATATTATATTATATTTTACAGTTTATATGATAATAAGATGATAAATACCAACAGAACTGCAATCTTGTTTACAATTTTTTGAAATGAAGTGCAAGTATTAAAAGATTATTGATGACATCACTGGAAATAATGTTTAATTTAACTATTGGGCTGACAAGTATGATAATTACCAAATCATCAAGGTCTGACAGAGTGTATTTGCATTTCAGAAGCATTTTTATTATAAGTCTCAGAGTCAGGAATGACCACTCTCATCATACCTTTCAGTTTCTGCATAATCATATATAGGTACCTGGGGAGGAAATTCCTATTATTCTAAAATTACGTAGGACATTATGTTGTTTCCCAAAGTTTGTCTGTATTCACTGCTAGATCTTTATTACTGGTCACTGGTCACATAGTAAAAGCTCATTAAATCTATACCCAATTGAGTTGTCTTCTGATAGATGTGGTTTTTTTTTGGTCAAACGTTCTTTCACTTTCTTTCTTTCTTTCACTTGTGGTCAGATTGACATTCTATCCAACTGAATAAGATAATCTAAAAGCTTGATATTTTATGGTGAAAGTGTTAGTTGCTCAGTCATGTCTGACTCTTTGCAACCCCATGGACTGTAGCCCACCAGGCTCCTCTGTTCATAGAATTCTCCAGGAAAGAATACTGGAGTGGGTAGCCATTTGCTTCTCCAAGGCATCTTTCTAATCAAGGATTGAAAACAGATCTCTTGCACTGTGGGTAGATTCTTTACCAGCTGAGCCACCAGGGAAAAATACAGATCTGAGGGAAGTTCTGCGATCTCTAGAGTGTGAAAATGCTCCTATCCACCCCTTCTAAATTATTCTTTGTTTATTTAATGTTACACATTACAAAATATGAATTACAATAAAGAAAAGATCTTATTATAGAGAATTTCAGCCCATTTTCTGCTGAGGAGCTGATTCGCTTATTGTGTTTCGCATTGTTGGTTTGTGTTTGTGGAAATGCATTCTTTAAATGATTTAAGGTTTTCCCTGAGTCCAGATGAATAAGGATGCTTTCCTCTCCATGTATATCCATTTATTGCATCTGAACTTGAATACAAATTTAGTGAAGCTACAAGTATAGATGGAAAGAATCAAGGATGTTACTTAGCTGTGTCACCCCCTGCTGTCTCTGAGGTATCCCTTGATCTGGTTTCTTTTTCTATAAGATGAGGTGGCTGGAGATGAAAGCATTAATATCCTCTGTCAGCACCAGTCACCCATCTTAAAAAAAGATTGAAAGATTATAAATTTATGAAGATAGATTCAAGGGAGCCAAATAGCCATACTCAGGTGAATAGGATGCAACTGTAACCCGGACAGCTGTCCTGTGAATGCATGACATTTATCATAGAGCAGTGGCAGAGAAGTGAAAGTGTGGACTAACAGAAACACTCACTTCAACATTTTTAGAAGAATCGTTGAAAGTGCTTTCTCTCCAAATGCTGGATCGATGGCTAATGTAGATCTACAACCCCATGTAAATGTATACATTTATGCAGAGTACATCACGAGAAATGCGGGGCTGGAAGAAGCACAAGCTGGAATCAAGACTGCCGGGAGAAATATCAATAACCTCAGATATGCAGATGACACCACCCTTATGGCAGTCAAGAGGAACTAAAAAACCTCGATGAAAGTGAAAGTGGAGAGTGAAAAAGTTGGCTTGAAGCTCAACATTCAGAAATCGAAGATCATGGCATCCGGTCCCATCACTTCATGGGAAATAGACAGGGAAACAATGGAAACAGTATCAGACTTTATTTTCTGGGCTCCAAAATCACTGCAGGTGGTTGATTGCAGCCATGAAATTAAAAGACGCTTACTCCTTGGAAGAAAAGTTATGACCAACCTAGAGGGCATATTCAAAAGCAGAGACATTACTTTGCCGACTAAGATCCATCTAGTCAAGGCTATGGTTTTTCCAGTGGTCATGTATGGATGTGAGAGTTGGACTGTGGAGAAGGCTGAGCACCGAAGAGTTGATGCTTTTGAACTGTGGTGTTGGAGAAGACTCTTGAGAGTCCCTTGGACTGCAAGGAGATCCAACCAGTCCATTCTGAAGGAGATCGGCCCTGGGATTTCTTTGGAAGGAATGATGCTAAAGCTGAAACTCCAGTACTTTGGCCATCTCATGCGAAGAGTTGACTCACTGGAAAAGACTCTGATGCTGGGAGGGATTGCGGGGAGGAGAAGGGGACAACAGAGGATGAGATTGCTGAATGGCATCACTGACTCAATGGACGTGAGTCTGAGTGAACTCCGGGAGTTGGTGATGGACAGGGAGGCCTGGTGTGCTGCGATTCATGGGGTTGCAAAGAGTCGGACACGAGTGAGCGACTGAACTGAGCTGAACTGATACACAATCAGATGTGTGTGTATATATATGTGTGTGTATCTATAGGCATAATGGCATTATGTATGACACACACACTGAGAGTACTATGTTTGGTCACATACTTTTAGAAACTAAGTTCACAAATTTAAAATAGCTTATATTTTATTAAAATAAACTGCTGCATACATTTATTGACAGGTTGGTATTAAAAGGAGCTTAAATATACAAAATAATAAAACTTAATAAATTCATTTGGATACCCAACCCTTGGCCTAACATTTAGGTAAAAACATCATTACATCTGAAGTCCCAGTATGCTCTTTCGAAATGGTAGAGTCCTCCTTTTCCCCTCCAGTACCAGGTATAACAACTATCCTGAATTTGACTTTTTTTTTTAAATTTTCATGCAGGTTTACAAGTACATTTTTCATATATACATGATGCATATATTGTATACATCATTTTTGACATTGTTTTGCATGGTGTTAAACTTTTTTAAGAGGAACATTACCATATATAATTTTATGTATTTTTCCCCCGATATCATGGTCATCCAATGCATATATGGTGATATTTACTTTATATCATTCATTTTCATTTTTGTCAAGTATCCCATTGTATAAACATACCAAAATACATTTATCCACTCTCTTTTTGATGGATAATAAGCATTAATTTTTAAGGCAGTTACAAACAGTGCTGCTAAAATATATCTTGTAGATTTGAAGAAGCCTCCCTGGCCATCCTTAATAAAATTAAACATTTCACCTTTACCTTTCTGTTCTGCTACCCCAGTTTTTTTTTCTATTTATAGCTCCTATGATGACCTAAAATGTATATTGTTGCTGTTTATTTTTTATCTTCTTCCCAGGAGAATATAACTTTCCTGAGTGAAGAGATTTTGTTTTGATCTAGAATCTAGAATGATCATTAATACATAGTAAGCATTCAACAAAAGATGAAACAAATGAATTAATTTGTCCTTATGCATATGTGTAAAAGTTTCTGTAGATCATTGTATATCCACCTAAGTATTTTTTAATATTTCCTTTTGAAATAATGTTAGGCTTTAGAGAAATTACAGAATAACATAGGAAATTCCAGTGTACACTTCACTCAGCTTCCCCTAATGGGCACCACTTTATGTAACAACACTACAGTGATCAAATCCAGGAAATTAACATTGGTAAGTACTTTTAATTGAGCTATATAGACTTTATTCCGATTTTGCCAGTTTTTCAAATAATGTACTTTTTTCTGATACCACACCCCCCACATATTTTAATTAAAATTTTCCAGTGAAAACAAGTTACTTTTATTTTTACCTTTTTTGAGTGTGGATTGAGGCAAAAATATCAGAGAATGCTTTAAATTGTAGTCATGCTTTTTAATAGAAAATTATAAACCTCTAAGCTGTTAAAATGCATTTTCTTTCTCTACTTTGTGTGGGCAGGAGTAAAAGCATTTGATTGTTTGAAAAAAAATCTTGTTACTATGAGCATCTGTCAGAAGTGTGATGTTTGGTTCAGTAGACATCATTGGGTCCAGCCAACCTTACCACAGCATCTTGGATTGAATTAATAGGACACCTGATCTTTTGTTCATGAAGAAAAGACTAATTACATGTAATTGAGTACAAAGCCAAATGGGTTTGTCAGCAGCAACAGATAAAAATCTCTGCAAATGTAACGATAATAAAAGATGCAGAACAGTGTTGAAACACTGGCGCACAAAAAAGACAATTGCAGTTGGGAGAGTTTTAATAGGAATATTTTACATAAAATTAGAAAGGTAATTATTCTGCTCCACTGGTTACCATAGGAGAAGATACATTTGAAGAGGTCAAACATGCTGGGGTGAAAACAATTAAAATATTATAACCAAATGCATTGTTCCCTTTGTTCTCTGAACAAAAATATTCAGGGCCACTTGACTATGGCATGAGCTGCCTGATAAATGAGTACAATGGTGAAACTGGAGATGGTCAAGCAGATACTAGCACTTGTAGAGGATTTATGGGATAAAAAATAAAAACCCCTTTGGTGTGGGAGGGGAAGAACATGATGATGATTGCGACAGTCTCAGAACTCACTGACTTTTAAGGTCTTCTTCAGTCTTGAGATTCGTTTAAAAATTATTTTGAATAGATAAATATATGATAAAAAATTACAAAGGCACATAAAAGGGTATATAGTTGAAAAAGAGTAAAACAGTGCTTAACAACCATGAGGTGGATTGGCACTGCCAGCAGGCCTTGGTGTGCTTCTGTTGAATACGAACAGTTTCATAGGACACCAGATCAGAAAAGGCCATTGTGACCGTGATGGATCAGGATGAAAATGAGACCACTCTGTAATCACATCTGAATGTAGACAAAAACAAGAAAGTTGCCCAAATTACAAAATGATCAAATATTGCTCTGGTGCTGCTGCTGCTGCTAACTCACNTATTTCCTCTCACAAATACAGGAATGCTATAATTCAAATGAAATTTACATGTCTCAGGAAGATCCTTAAGGAAATACTTTAGTGGAAATTTCAGGTAAAGCCAGAAAATGTTTTTTGACGAGATACTGCTTCTCAAGAACTCAGCAAAAACTCTTTCACTACACCAGGTAGTCACCTAACATCCTGATGCTGCTGCTGCTAAGTCGCTTCAGTCGTGTCCAACTCTGTGCGACCCCAGAGACGGCAGCCCACCAGGCTCCCCTGTCCCTGGGATTCTCCAGGCAAGAACACTGGAGTGGGTTGCCATTTCCTTCTCCAATGCATGAAAGTGAAAAGTGAAAGTGAAGCCGCTCAGTCGTGTCCAACTCCTAGCGACCCCATGGACTACAGCCTACCAGGCTCCTCCGTCCATGGGATTTGCCAGGCAAGAGTACTGCAGTGGGGTGCCATTGCCTTCTCCGAACATCCTGATGAGTTGGCTCCAAATGTTAATCGCCGTCATAAGCAAACAGTATCTTGGGATGACAAACCTCTCTGAAATCTTACTGGGGTCACGTCTTCAGTTTAGAGCATTGGGTACCAAACTATGAGCCAAGGAAACAAAATCCTCTTTCCAGAGCCATCGTCTACTCACTGAATTGTGTTAGACAAGTCATTTGCAGGCCTCAGTGTCCTCATGTGTAGGCCTCAATGTCCTCATTTGTATCATGGGAACAATAATACATCCCTGTGATACAGGGGACTATCTAGCCTGAGAGCCAAATCTGCTCCGCCACCTCTTTTTATAAATAAAGCTTTATTGGCTCACAGTCACGACCATTGGTTTAGGAACTGCCTATGGCTACTTCCCTGTGCTATTACAGCAGAGGTGACCAGCTGTGACAGAGATCACACGGTCTGCAAAGCCAAACATATTTAACCATCTGACCTTTTTTATAGAAAAAGTGTGCCGACTCCTGCCCTGGAAGACTGCTGTGAGAAACCAATAAAATGACTGCTCTGGAAGTGCTTTGTAAACTGTGATCTTTATGGAAAATGTAAATCTTTATTACTGCCTTTTCAGTGTTTATAGGCAAATACTGTGCCACTCATCCTGTGGCTGCAGGCTTCCAAGCTAAGCAGTCCCATCCACCTCCAGTCTTTTCCTATTAGGTCAAGTTTAAATTTCTTTCACTGCCTTTGTTCCTGGGTGGGGTATTTTTGGACTTGCTCCAGTTTCCCCTGCTCATTTTTCTTATAAATCTTAATTAATGTATAGTATACTGGAAAGGTTATTATCTGGTTCTCAAGTGAAATTCAAGTTAATACAGCCAAGAACTGGGTTGGCTTTTTAAATTACAGCTCTGTAATGAAGCGCTCTTGGTCAAGTAGAAAGAGCACAGTTCAAAACCAGTTAAGTCATTCAAGAACTGTGAACACTTCAGCAAATGATTTAACCTCTCTCAACCTTAGCTTCCACAGCTAGAAAATGAGAGAACAAAATGATATGGGGATGGGAGACTTATTTTAGAGATAATGTATTTGTAAATAAAACTGACTTATGAAGAATGCCTGGCATATAGTAGGTTCCAGGACAAGACTATGAATGTCTTCGAGACATCCCTGACCTCTCTGCAACAGCAGCACTCACACAATTTTAAATTTGTGAGTCCATTTATTGGACATAAGAATCCTGCCTTACATTTGTTCCTATTGAACTTCAACTTGCTTTTGATTTATTGAGGTCACTCTGACTTCTCTGTCTGTCTTCTGAGGAGTTAGAATTTATGCCTTTTGGAATTTGTGTTCTGTGAACCTTATTTCCAAAGGATGAAAGAACAAGAGAAAACATAGGTTAACTAGGGTTATAAAGCTAGCTGTCTAAGGCAAAAATTAAGTGTAGATTTGGTACAATGATTCAAAACCCAATATGACAAAACAGTTTGGCTGTAACTATCAGAGCCTTAAGAAGTAAAATATGTTTTCCTCTCAATTTTTCACTTCACACTGCTAACACAGACCAGACCAAAGGGGCAGAAGGACACGTGGGTGGCCAAAATGAGCAGTAGGATTGGGGGGAGAAATGAATGGGAAACATGTGACTTTTCTCTCCAGAAAGCTCCACCAGTTTTTAAATGCTGCTGCCTTTCTAAGGTTTGTTTTGGGACTGTTTTAATCTGAGACATTTTATCTACTAAAACCTTAATTTTTCTGCTCCATTTTCTGCATTTTCCTCCAGCATCTTTGATTCCCAGCATTTACAACCAGCACCAGATCTCTCCCATTAGCCTGGAGCTTGTTAAACTACCGCAAAATAAGATATAAGCACCTCATTAATTACCATCATCATGAGAATTAGTGAGCCTATCGATAAATATTAAAGTTGCAAATTCTATCTCTAAAGAATGTATCTGCCATGCCCAGGTACTGGATGCCTCACCGCCTGAGACAGATCTCAATCACAGAAGACAAGGAAAGCCCTGGCAGCGGATTCTATTTTAATCCGAGGATTTGAGGAGGGGGACTTGCCTGCCAACTGAGGATTAGTTGTGGTTTTTTTTTTCCCCCTCAGAGTTTTGCGACTTTTAAAACCAGCTAAAAATGCCTATGAAAATGCCTAAATCAGCATTATGGGAATCATTTTAAAGGTGTTGACAAAGCCGCTCCTATAAAGTGATATTAATGCAAAAGATTTTAAGAAACATTAATTTTGTTGAAATGCACAGAAAAATGTTTGGAAGGAAGTCTTTTTGCTCAAGTGCAACTTCTGATTTTCTAATAACAACAATAGTGATTATGCTGGTTAATACTGATTGAATAGTTATTAAGTACAAGGCACATGTGTGAGAACTTCACCTGCTCAACTGTTGCCCCCACAGCTCCAAGAGGCCCATTCCATCATTATTCACATTTTACTCATCAGAAAACTGAAGCTTAAAGAGGTTGACAGACTTGCTGCAGATCACAAACAGCAGTTTTAAAAAATCAGCCACATACATGGGAAGATACTATTCAATTCTGAGAATATGTTCTAAATGACACAAAATAATTATACACTTGTAACAGAGCCATTGGAAAAGGAAATGGCAACCCACTCTAGTATTCTTGCCTGGGAAATCCCACGGACAGAGGATCTTGGTGGACTATAGTCCATGGGGTCACAGAGTCGGACCCGAATGAACAACTGTACAACAGCAACAGAGTCATTGCAGTCTGAGGCTGCATCATTTGAATTAAAGGGCCCAGGACAAAGGAGGTGACGTTCTGCCTAACTCCTAAGACCTCAGCATCCATCTGGGTATCTGTGTTCAGGAGTGTGAACACAGTTATTAAATGCAGGGCATATGGATAAACTACGGGCAGAGGGGCTGAGATAATGAGACTTGAGTCACGACACCTGAGAAATGACTGCATAAACTAGCAGTGAGTCGCTTGGACAAAGAACAGGATGGGGCTTAGTGAGAGATCACAGACAGGGTAGTAAGCAAGAGCACTGACCTGGTTTTAAGCCTCACCCCTCTCTCTCATTATCAGCATAATGTGAAGTACATTATTTAAGCTCTCTAGGTCTCAGCGTTCTCATCTCTTAAGATGACACTACCACGGCACTTTAACTCAGAGGGTTCTTGAGAAAATCCGATGTGATATTGGGTTGACCAAAAAGTTCATTTGGATATTTCTATAACAATTTTATGAAAGTGGAAAGGATTAGTTCACTCGGTCATGTCCGACTCCTTGCGACCCCATGGACTAGAGCTAGCCAGGCTTGTCTGTCCATGGAATTCTTCAGGCAAGAATACTGGAGTGCCTTGCTATTCCCTCCTCCAGGGAATCTTCCCCACCCAGGGATCAAACCCAGGTCTCCCTCATTGCAGGCAGATTCTTTACCATCTGAACCACCAAGAAGCCCCTATGTTATGGAAAAACCCAAACGAACTTTTTGGCCAACCCAATAATATAAGAAATACATACACAATCTCCAAAATCACTGCAGGAAACTGGGTTCCCAGGGCGAATAGGTGACATGTCAACAAAGGCTTCCATGGTCCCAAAGATTTGGGAAATATCAACTTAAGGAATATTCAGTAAGATTTTTACTCTAGGCATTGTGGCTCTCCAAGAAGTGGTAAAGGCAGGTAACAATTCTCAGACATGTTTGGTTAGAACCATTTTTTAAGAGCCTTCCCTGGAAAGTGTGTGTTCTGCAGGGCAAGCTCTGGGTCCCCTCTCTACAGAAGAGCCTACACATCAGAAGCTATGCACATCATCATTTGATGTTGATAAACCACACTCCAGCAAGTCTGCCCAGAGGCTTCGGGACCTATAAGAGGGAAAGAAGGGCCCGGTATGACATATTTCAGAGGTGCAGCACTGGGCTGGTTGAAACACAGGAAATGTGCCTGGTAGCCCAGGACATAAGTCAAGAAGCAGCTCATTCTGAAGAAACTGGCAGAGCAGTCCCCTGGTAAAAGATATTTTTTTTTAAAGTAAAATGGCCCAGATAAACCTGAGATTCATTAAGTGAGGCCTGAAAATAAGGTTGCCCCATATAGACTCATCCAAACACATATGAATGAAAAAAGAAATGAATGAACACTTTTATGTCAAGGTTATCCCCTCTCTTTTAAAGCATATTAAAAAAATCACGCCATTATTATTACCATTGATAAAATTATAAATAGCAGCAAAAAGAGTAACAGTGGAGCCTTTCTTTTCCTATTTGAGTAGATCACATACATTGGATCCTTTTGATTCCCATGTCCTTATTTGCTGGCTTAACCTCAAGGGCTCTGTTGGAATGTGTTACACACAAACAAGTTCCAAATAAGAGAGATGTGACAGAATCCAGGACAGGCTTTGGGTAGACATGGATTTTCACATGCTTATTTTCACATGCTTATTCAAAATATTTGCTGTCAACGGTACTTGGTTAAAGTGATTGTTACATACAGCATGGCTAACTTTTTAATGTAAATGAAATGCAAATGTATGCAATGTTATCTTTAATGCAGATGTAGCAGAAAGTATTAAGATATGCTGAGAGCCTAATTAGGTCCTACATCAAAAACTATATATAAACTTGACTCCAGTGTCTCAAGAACACAAATTGAATCTAGAAATCCCAGTTTGCAAGCTTAAAAAAAAGATGTACATATATATTTTAAACCACAATTCTTTTTCTTCTCCCTTTTCTAAGACTGAGCACTTAAAAGGATGATCTTGGACAGACATTTCAGCTTGGGAGAGGGGGTGTGGAGTGGGTGGGAAAGGAATGACTTTCTAGCAAAAACCAGGAAGCAGAAAATCAATAGCAACACCCTCCCCCCCAAAAAAGCAAAACAAAGCTGTCTGTGCTTTCTGTCTTCGTATTAAAAATGATGACTTGCCAGAAAAGCATATTTTTGCATTTATTTCCATTTCTAACCTTCCCAGAGACAAACACGTGTGGATTCCTTCCTAATTGCTGGTCCAGTGAAACCGTATGAATTCCAGCTCTGCTCATTCTCTGTGCTGCACATTCTGATTGGGGTGGGGCAGGAGCTGACCTTTTACCTATGGGGTAAGCGGGTTGGTAAAAGAAATAAACATTGTACTGAAGCTCACATATTCCATTCTGGAGGAAATAAGCCTTTCTCCAGCCTCTACAAACGTTGTTACAGACAAGTGGTTAAACTATTCAACTTCCTTTTCTATTCATCACAATGGATCCCTCCCTCTAAAACTCTCCTCTATAATACTTTGTGAACCCCTTATAATTCTCAGTGCATAGTAGGAAACTGATACAATTGAACTTGTTTATATTTGTCTCTAAATCCAAGCTGCTCACAAACTTAGAGGGGTCCCATCTTCTGATTCCTCAGCCATGTGGACTGGGGTTAAAGTCACAGCTTCCTGGGGCCTCTGAGGCATTCTGACTGTAATTTGTTCTATGTACTCTGATGGCTCAGGGGCCATATAGCATCTGAGAGCTTATTCTTTCTTTTAAGGGACTTTTCTCTTCCCACTGACTTCCAGGATTGCTTTAGGAATTGAAAGAGGGGAAAAGAGATGCTAAAAGAGTTTGAAAACGAATTGAAAGTACCTCGTAAATGTAATATGTCACAGGGCTCCAAACTGTGAACGGACTTGTGTGTGTGAAGTGAAGAAAACATATACCATATATTACTTGCATACACATATATGTATTTTCATCCCTGAGTATTTATTGATCCCCACGCATGTATATACTAAGCTCATATCACGCCTAGGTATGTGTACAGGTACACACGTCTGTGCATATACACACCCATGGGCAAATACAGATGTACAGATAAATAGACTGACCTTAAAGTGAAGATGTTCATGAGACATATGAAGACATACATGATGTACTAACACAGATCTACTCACACACTTACTGCTCATTAGTACATATATATGCCTATATGTGCCAATTCACACAGCACATGTGCATGTATCTGAGCTGATTAACCTGTGCCCTTGGCATCGGAGGGACTGAAATGGCTCAGGACTGAATCTAGACCTCTGGGCCCAGACTGAAGGGCTTAAAGCAAGCAGAGCTCATCCTGCTCTATTCCCCTCTGAGTTTTCTTCCATCTTATCTAATACACCCTCTGAAAGGAAAGATCTTTTTTAGTTCTGCTAAGATCCCCAAATGCTCTTAACATCTCCAAAGCTCTCTAATACAAAAGGACCCAGTTGCTGCGAGGCACAAGAATTGCTCTGGCTTCATAGCTCCACGGAACATGCCCAGCGGAATACATTACACATCGCTCGCTCCGGCACGGCTCTTATGAAATTGATATTGCCGGCATCACTCGCCCCAAATTTCTAACATTGTCATGATAACCCCATTTGTTCTCAGCCTCTGCTTCTCACATTTTAAAGGAACAGAAATTTCCCCATGTCTGTCCTTCATCATGCCCTTTCTTTAAAGAGGAAAAACATCTTCCCCTGGGTTCCTCCTCCATTTGGTGGACTAATTCCCGGTTGCTTTTGTCACTCAGTTATCAAGTATGTAGTAAACATTACTGTCCTAACAATCTGTGAGATTTTAAGAGAAAAGATCAGAGACCAATGGAAGATTCAGTCTTTGGCTGAATGGTTTGGTTCAAATGACAACCGCTATGGATGTTCAGAAGACACAGAGGCCGTTCTGGAATGAGCCATGGGGAGGAGTGGAAAACGGAGTGATCCTGGTGTCCCACCCCTCCCCCATGAAGCAAGATGCATTCATGCTCTTCACTCTGATGATGAGCTACCTTCTTCAGGAGGTTCCCAAAGGCGTCCTCTCCGGTAGCCTGTCAATCACCTTGTGCCTTCAGCCCCTCCTCCCACTTCCATAGCACAGCACCCTCCAGGGTCCTCTCTCACTTCTCAAACATCTTCTGATTCCCGCTTGGTTCCAAGTACACACCTGTGGCCAACTTCCTGACCTCTGACCTTTCCTCCTTCCCCTACATCCTTCACCATCTCTCTGAGGCTTTAACCATCAAGCTGCTGCTGCTGCTGCTAAGTCTCTCCAGTCGTGTCCGACTCTGTGCGACCCCATAGACAGCAGCCCACCAGGCTCCCCTGTCCCTGGGATTCTCCAGGCAAGAACACTGGAGTGGGTTGCCATTTAGAGGAATGGCTAAATTCTCTCAGGATTTCCCTATGCACATTTCCAGGCATCCGCTGAACACCACCACAGAATGTCCTTCTGTGAAGAGTCTGTGAAATCAGCTCTGAATGCTGCCTCTTCCTTCCAGATCCCTTTGGGGCTACCACTCCCTGAGATGTGTGAGTGCGAAATGCCTCACAAAGCCTTTTTGGTTTTCTCCTCTTTCGGCTCCCGCATTAGGTCAGCTTGCAAGTATCACCTCCGTGGATCTCCTCTCATGTGTCACTTACAATCCATCCTCTCTCCCACCATTCACATTCAGACCTTCCCACCTGAGGCCATGATGAAAGAGCCCTCTGACTCAGAAGTGAGCCCCATACCAGTGGGAAGCGCACAAGCCCTGGACAAAGATGAACCAGGATCCTCATTCCAAGTTGCTGCCTCTTCACGATCCGGCTTCGGACACTGTCTCCATGCCATTCGGTCTCTATTCTTCCATCTCTAAAATAGGAACCAGGTGCTTTTCTTTTGACTTACAGAACATAACGATGCCTTCCTGCTGTACCACCACCAAGGTCTCCCTCCTCCAAGTAAGGTATTTCCCAAACCTTTACCCTTAGAGCTTCTGATTCACAATGTCAACAAAAGCCCCCTCAATCTGCATTTTGCAAAGTTTCTCAGGGCATCTTGGTGCACAATTCGATTTTGGAGGCTCTGTGCTAATCCATCATAGACCATCGAGTCAGAATTACCTTCCTAAAGCATAACTCAAGTCACATTATTCTCAAGCTAAGAAATCTTCAAGTGCTCTGTAATTTTCTGAGGACATTTTTGTACCCCTCCCCATCTTCTCTACCTACCCAGTGGTAACTGATTCTTGTTACAAATTAGGGTTTTTTTTCTTGGTCACTATCCATCATGATGAACTTGGTTGTAAGTATAAAAATCCAATTGACAGTGACCTAAACAAATTAGCATTTATTTTTGTTTTTCACTTGATGAAATCTTGAGGCAGAAAGCTTTGTACTTTGTCAGAGGTTCCACAATGTCAGGGCTCCAGGCCATAGACAGTAATTCCCTTGGTCTTTCTCTCACGGGGAAGAAATGACAGCTGCAGCTTCAAGCATCAAGTCCACACTCATGGTCCAAAGCAGGAAAGATCTGGACAGGCAAACTCCTCAAGGGTCCCCTTTCTTCCCTCACTGGCCATAACTGAGCCACACAGTTACAAAAGAGGCTGGGAAGGTGAATTCTACTGTGTAGCCTCGATAGCAGGGGGCTGGAAAGGGAGAAGGAGCTTTGTGAATGGCTTTGAGCAGCCAATCAGTAGAGTTCCCTAAATGCACTCTAGATGTCACTGCCTAACTCAAAAAATCTTCCTTCCTGAACCTGTCTACTTAAATAGTTACAGTGAATATTTAGTAAGCCCTGGCTCTAGTAAGAATATTTAGTAAGCTAGGCTTTAATCCTGGTTCAAACGCTTTATAGTATTAGCTTTAAGTTTGCACAGTCACCATAAAAGTATCATTACATCCATCTCACAGGTGAGGATACTGAGGCAGAGAGGTATTTAAAGCAGGCAGCCTGACTCCAGATTCCACAGTCCTGGCTGCCCTGCAAGGATACAGCTTAAGGACAACCTTCTCCACCAAGAGTATCTTGCAAGCAGTCCTCCTCACTAGCTACACACTTTGCCTGCTTCAGCTCTCAAAGGTACTTCTAATGGCTGAGGCAATGATGTCATTCAAAGCAGGGCATGTGTGAAGGCAAATGGAAGCACAAGGAACAACAACACCAGGAAGTCGTGCTGTTCTTGGCAAACCAGCATATGCGAACATCTCCCCTCACCCCGGGGTTTAACCTGCAGAGGGGTGACTGTGGACACACTACCTGGTATCTTACGTGTGCAGTGCAGTCTCTGGGCAGGGACTAGATGCGCATGGTGTGTGCATCCTCCCGGTAGGCTTTGCATGATGTTCTGCTCAGAGAAAGTGCTCCTGGTTCATCAGCCATGTGCTGATCTGAGGCAACCTTGGAATGCTGGCAGGATTTGCTTACGCAAAGGGCCACAGGGTGGCAGCTAGGAGGAGTGGGTGAGGTATAGGCTCTATAGTCAGAATGCTTGTATTCAAATACCATGTCGACCACCTCTGGGATCTAAGACTTGGAATAACTTTCCTCATCAGTTTGTTGCCTCAGTGTCCCTTTCGATAAAATCCTGACAACATGAAGACACTTATCCCACAGGGTGTTGGCCACCACTGCATGAACTAATGCATATAACATGCCTGATGCAGATATACTGAAAATTTTGGCAACCATTAATTAACATGTACATTAATTAATCTGTATGAACAAATGTATTTCAGTAGAAATGTGAGTGGCAAGTGTGTCACATGCTAAGATACTGTAACAAGATAAATTAAGATTGGCTATGTGGCCACTGGGCTTGAGCTGAAGGGCAATACTATTTCCCCAATGCTTTGACGAGCTCAAGTTTCAGAGGACCATCTTTGTTTTCATGCCAGTATTGTCAATGGTACTCACACAGACACACTGTGCTGATATCTGCTGTAGACTCAGCAAGATGTAAAACACACAATGCACTTAGAGAATTCTATTTCACAAGGCCTTAAAAGTGGACTGAACAAAAGCCACATTTAAATTGATGTCCAGCACTAAGAACTGGTGAAAAGCGAAAGTAGTGTTAGTTGCTCAGTTGTGTCCAACTCTTTGCGACCCCATGGACTGTAGCCCACCAGGCTCCTCTGTCCATGGAATTCTCCAGGCAAGAATACTGGAGTGGGTTGCCATTCCCTTCTCCAGGGGATCTTCCCAACCCAGGGATCGAACCCGGGTCTCCTGTATCACAGGAAGATTCTTTACAACTGAGCCACTGGGGAAGTATTAGTATTATCTTTAATTATTATTTTGGTTGCACTGAGCGGCTTGTGGGACCTTAGTTCCCTGACAAGCAATTGAGGCCATGCCCCCTACATTGGAAGTATGGAGTCTTAACCACTAGACTGCCAGGGAAGTTTCAAGACTGTACACAGGGTGAGAGAGCTCACCACACTTATCTTTATCAGAAGGTAACTCCTAGGTGCTGGAGAAGAAAATGAAGAAAATGAAAGTAGCCAGTGTGAACACACTGATGTGAACACTCGTGGCACTCTCCGACCCACGTTCAGTTCAAGGCCCAGTTACCCTGCACTGGGGGCCCATTAAACTGGTCTCTAAAGAGTTTATGGGGGGAAAAGGTAGAGGCATGAGAAAGAAAATTGATTGTGTGCGTGCCTGGCACTGTACGAAGTTCATAACATACTCCTGGTTTTTAATACACACAACCCCTAGAGAGGAAGGCACTAACCCCACATGTTGGGATCCCAGTTGAGGACACCAGCCTAGCAGAGGTGCAGGCAAAATTTGGGGGGGGAAATTACTTCATATTCTGAAAAAAAATCATTCAAGTGGCAATCGTCTTGGGCAAAAGCAGAAATCTTCTTCATTTCCTGATAGATTCTGGTTGAACTTTTTGTTTTGCTTTGCTTTTTCACATTCCATGTGTTTGCCTTAGCACCTTTCTGATGTTTAAGATCTCCAAAGTCTTGGTCCAGGCCCAGATCATCCATCTCATAATTCCAGCAGCCAGGACTCAGACCCAGGTTTCTGTGATGCTGAAGCCCCATCGTGTACAAGATGACGAGCGCATGCTGGACTGTGGTTACTCTGGAACGTTCTAATCACTTCCTCAGCATAGCAGCACACAGAAGCACAAGACCTGGTTTCTCCTCAGACTTCTCATAAGACCCATCTCTGCCCATATGTCAGACAGGGAATCACTGAGCCCTGTGGAAATGTGTCGCCTGAGAGACCTTTCAGCTCCCAGAGAGCCACTCACCCTCCTGAAGGGCAGCCAGGCCAGATTCCCAGGTTGCTCACTTCCATGATGACACAGTGCAGGCTCATCATCTCTCAGGTGGTGGGGCAAGCCCTGCTCATTTCTGAGAGCGACAGCCCTTGAGTCTTAGCCTTCTTCACAACTTCTCTAGAGGAAAATGTGGTTCACATCATCTCTGTGACTAAAGCATATAACAGAGACCACAGGACAGCCCAGAGCCATGGAGCAGAAGACACACATTTATGAGAAGTCCCTGGGCTGAACGTTTTAAACTCAAAAGAGCCACCAGAGAACGGTTCTGAGTTTAAAAGCAGAGAAATCTGGTCCAGCATAAATGAAGCTTATTAAGATAAAGAATTAGTGCAGAAAAATTAAATGAATAGATGAAGAAAAAAGTTTGAGGGAAAAAAACTCTACTACCTTCTACCAAAGGAGTGTGGGCAGCACGGGAGGGGGATCACCTTTTACCAGGCGAGCGGCAGCAACCCTGGATGGGGTTGTCTTTGTGCACACAATTCGCCATGCCCGCGTTCTTTCAGGCCCCACAGTAATGCTCCTTGCCGTGTATTTGAATTAACCAGACCCAGAGGATAAAACTTTCAAATTAAACACATTCCTAAAGGATTTCAGGCTCATTGTGTATGCACCAAGGAAACATAACATCCTAAAAATAATACATACACAGAGAGAAGCACATTTTCCACAAACATTAAAGTGGAATATGAATTATGACCCAGCTCATGGGAATAGACATCTGATTACATGCAAAATGTAGCTTTTGTAAATAACATCAGTCTTTGTGAGCTACCACAATTATTATCAACCATTTAATTTTACTCCCTAGCAACTCATCCATCATTGTTCAAAGTGTCCACTTTTGTTTTTTTCCCGTCTGATTCATGAGGCTCCAGATTTTATAAAGTTCACCATGAAAGCTGTGTCATTTACCAACCCAGCAGCGAAGGAGTTCATGAGATTACGAGATTCACTAAAGCATATGCTGCATTGTGTATCTGCTATTTCGGGACGTATTCTGCTGGCGAATTGCTGGAAGCAGCACAATTACAGCAGTAGCCATTCTGTTGGATTTCTATACAAAGGATTGTGAAAATGTGTTTACGCTTTGGGTATTTGGGTATTTAAGAGCAAACTGACTCCCAAGAAAATAGGGTATACTTCATCTCCCTGTTTCTCTAGCCCTCAATATTTGACACTATTCCATGAATTACCATCCATGAAGCCAGTTGGTTTATGTCATATTTAATATGCTTGCCTTATGAAGAGTGAAATAAGTCATGAAATAAGTCAGTTGCCAGCCTCGCAAATTCTATTTCACAACAAAGTAGTGAGAAATGTCTATCAATAGAATTAAACTTTTCTAGCTGGCCTCCAAATTTGTCCTTAGTCTATTTCTGTTTTCAACTCTTAAAAACCAGACACAGGAAGTACCTATGGCTGATGACCTTGTATTCCTATATGAATTGCTAGGGGATACATCTGAGCTATGTTGTCCTTTACACCCAGTAAAGACTTGGCCTCATGAAACATGTTGTACTTCCTCTCCCTTGAAATTACATTTAAGTAAGTGGTGAGGATTTTTCACTGGCTCCCAGAGGCCTTTGAGTTTTAACTCTATCAGAAGTAAGCTTAGAAAGGTTTCTGGCCTACAAAGTGTTAGTTGCTCAGTTGAGTCCAACTCTTTGTGACCCCATGGATGGTAGCCATCCAGGATCTCTGTCCATGGGATTCTCGAGGCAAGAATACCGGAGTGGGTTGCCATTCCTTTCTCCAGGGAATTTTCCTGACCCAGGAATCGAACCCAGGTCTCCTGCTTTATAGGCAGACTCTTTACCGTCTAAGCCACCAGAGAACAAAAACCTTGTCAAATATCCCCATACAGCTTCAATGGCATTTGTCACAGTAAGTGAGCTGTATTTGGTTAAACTATAAATGCCTTTGTGTGTGTGTGTGTGTATCCTTTGTTGGATATGAGTCCAGTGTGTGTGTGTGTGTGTGTGTATCCTTTGTTGGATATGAGTCCAGTGTGTGTGTGTGTGTGTGTGTGTATCCTTTATTGGATATGAGTCCAGTGTGGGTAAAGCACCATTACTACCACATGCACTTCTGTGCTCAAATAGCATTAATTGAATTGATATTCAGGGTGAAATGAATGAGAAGAAATATTTAAGATGAGAATGCGAGTTTCTAATAAACATATTAACTGTTCAGCAGATAATTTCTTTCCTGTCTTGGCAGGAAAAAGTATTAACTGGAAGGCCTGGGAAAATCTTATGCTAAAGGAATTCATTTGCATGTAAATACAGAAGTAGCAAAAGGAATAAGAAGTGGCTTTTTCTTTTTTTGTTTTTCTTTTTAAGCACCTACTTTGTGTCAGGCATTGGTTTGGAGTTTTGTTTGTTTTGTTTAATCCCTAAGTATCCTATCACAATTGATAATAATTATTCTCACTTTTAAAATTAGGAAACTGGGGTTCAGGGAAAGCAAATATCATGTTCAACTAAAAAAGAGTAGAAGTGGAAGTTAAATCCAGATCCATGTAACTCCAGAGTGCAAGCCATTTCCTCCAGTCTGTTACAACAAAGGTTTTAAAATTCAGCCATAAGCGTTAATGGGACTTACTTGGTAACTCAGACAGCAAAGAATTTGCCTGTAATGCAGGAGACCCAGGTTTGATCCCTGGGACTGGAAGATCTGCTGGAGAAGGAAATGGCAACCCACTCCATTATTCTTGCCCAGAGAATCCCATGGACAGAAGAACCTGGTGGACTTCAGATGGCATCGGATCACAAAGAATCAAACACAACTGAGCAACTAACACATAATCCTTAATAATTTTCAATATTCAACTTTAATTCTCTACTTGAAAAGCTGTAGTTAAAAGGAGACCCCAGATGTGCCAAAATGAACAGGCAGTGTCTAAACTTGTAAAAGTTTACATGAGATTTGATATCAGAAGAACTGTGGGATAAAGCCCAAGTTATTTTTTCTCTCAAAGCCTCAGTTTATTCATCTGTAAAATGGTTAACTGTAGTGCCTGTCTCACAAGGTGGTTGAGACAATGAAATTAACATTCACACCTGAAGCTCACAGCACAGCACCTAACCCAGTAATTCAGGAAGCAATTTGGGAAAGGAGCTAGCTACTGTCATTCCAGCAAAATGCCATTCAAGCGAAATGTTGACCATAAACTATTTCCCACACCCCAGTGACAGAGGAGACTCACTAAAAAAAAAAAAAAAAAATCCCACAGACAACTGACAGAAGCCTGCCCCAGTAATAATTTCTTTTCTCTTCTCATCTGCTAGTTACCTAGGCCACTCCAGCTCTGTGAGTGCCTAGCAAGGCATTAACTTCCGCACGCTTCTCTGCTTCTGCCTGTCATGGTTACTTCCATATTTTTGCAACTTAATTCAAATAAATACATACAATAAATGCTGAATTCTATTAAGAAATACAATTGAGTAAAGGCCTGCTGGAGGCAAGAAGAAGAACAGAATGGTTTATGGCGGGCCATTCTCATCTAAAGCACAATAGAGGCCATGCCAGGGAAATTCATACAAATGGCTCAAATATCTCCACTGCCAGATGCAATCTTATTTCAATGAGTAGAATTAGGGTTTATTCATTGAACAAGTATCTAATGAGCTCCTACTGTGTGCACAGCCCTGTGTTAGCCGTTGGGAAACCCTGGTGAGCCTGAACAGATATGATCCCTAGCTCCTCTAGTTGAAAGTGAAAAGATCAGCATCCCATTAGGCCAAGAAGTGTACAAACAAATGTAAAGCTGGAGCTATGAGAGACACCAGCAAGGAGAGAGAAACAGTGCAGTGAAATCAAATCCAGCACCATCAGCCTGCTTCCACAGATCAGGGAAATTCTCTGAAAAAGGGATGCTCCATTCAAGATTTGAGGAATGGCCCCCGTGTCCATCAATTGATGTATAAAACGTGTCAGACTCTTTGTGATCCCATGGACTGTAGGCAGCCAGGCTCCTCTGTCCAAAGGATTTTTCAGGCAAGAATACTGGAGTGGGTTGCCATTTTCTTCTCCAGGGGATCTTCCTGACCCATGGAGCGAACCCAAGTTCCCTGAAATGACGGGTGAATTCTTTAATGCTGAGGCCCCAGAAAAGCAACATGTATCCACCTAGTAGAATATTATTCAAATGTGGGAAGGAATAAAGAAGTGCTTCATACTACAACATGGATGAACCTTATACTAAGTGAAAGAGGCCAGTCATAAAACATAATGTGCTGTAGAACTCCACTTAATTCAAATGTCCAGAATGGAACATCTGAAGTGACAAAAAACAGATCAGTGGGCAGAGTAAAGAGTAAGTGTGAGTGGGTATGAAGGGGGAGTACTTACTAACAGGTATGATTTATTTTGGACAGTGATGAAAATATTCTTAAATTAGATAGTGGTGATGGTTGCAGAACTCTGCTGCTGCTTAGTCTCATCAGTTAGTTCAGTTCAGTCGCTCAGTCGTGTCTGACTCTTTGCGACCCCATGAACTGCAGCAAGACAGGCCTCCCTGTCCATCACCAACTCCAGGAGTTCACTCAAACTCATGTCCATCGAGTCAGTGATGCCATCCAGCCATCTCATCTTCTGTCGTCCCCTATCTCCTCCTGCCCCCAATCCCTCCCAGTATCAGAGCCTTTTCCAATGAGTCAACTCTTCGCATGAGGTGGCCAAAGTACTGGAGCTTCAGCTTTAGCATCATTTCTTCCAAAGAAGTCCCAGGGCTGATCCCTTCAGAATGGACTGCTTGGATCTCCTTGCAGTCCAAGGGACTCTCAAGAGTCTTCTCCTACACCACAGTTCAAAAGCATCAATTCTTCGGCACTCAGCCTTCTTCACAGTCCAACACTCACATCCATACATGACCACAGGAAAAACCATAGCCTTGACTAGACGGACCTTAGTTGGCAAAGTAATGTCTCTGCTTTTGAATATACTATCTAGGTGGCTCATAACTTTTCTTCCAAGGAGTAAGCGTCTTTTAATTTCATGGCTGCAGTCACCATCTGCCGGCTCGCAGCTGCATGCGCTGTCTCATCAGTCGTGTCCAACTTGGTGTGACCCCATGGACTGTAGCCTACCAGGCTCCTCCATCCATGGGATTCTCCAGGCAAGAGTACTGGAGTGGGTTGCCATTGCCTTCTCCTGCAGAACTCTGAGAATATACTAAAAAAAAACACCGAATTTTACACTTGAAGTGTGTGTGTTGTACAGTATGTGAGTTTTATCTCAATAAAGCTATTTTAAAATATTAGAAGGCTGAAAAGATGATGAGTGGGGAAAGATGTGTATAAGAGACAGACTGTGTGCACAGCCCTGTGTTAGCCGTTGGGAAACCCTGGTGAGCCTGAACAGATATGATCCCTAGCTCCTCTAGTTGAAAGTGAAAAGATCAGCATCCCATTAGGCCAAGAAGTGTACAAACAAATGTAAAGCTGGAGCTATGAGAGACACCAGCAAGGAGAGAGAAACAGTGCAGTGAAATCAAATCCAGCACCATCAGCCTGCTTCCACAGATCAGGGAAATTCTCTGAAAAAGGGATGCTCCATTCAAGATTTGAGGAATGGCCCCCGTGTCCATCAATTGATGTATAAAACGTGTCAGACTCTTTGTGATCCCATGGACTGTAGGCAGCCAGGCTCCTCTGTCCAAAGGATTTTTCAGGCAAGAATACTGGAGTGGGTTGCCATTTTCTTCTCCAGGGGATCTTCCTGACCCATGGAGCGAACCCAAGTTCCCTGAAATGACGGGTGAATTCTTTAATGCTGAGGCCCCAGAAAAGCAACATGTATCCACCTAGTAGAATATTATTCAAATGTGGGAAGGAATAAAGAAGTGCTTCATACTACAACATGGATGAACCTTATACTAAGTGAAAGAGGCCAGTCATAAAACATAATGTGCTGTAGAACTCCACTTAATTCAAATGTCCAGAATGGAACATCTGAAGTGACAAAAAACAGATCAGTGGGCAGAGTAAAGAGTAAGTGTGAGTGGGTATGAAGGGGGAGTACTTACTAACAGGTATGATTTATTTTGGACAGTGATGAAAATATTCTTAAATTAGATAGTGGTGATGGTTGCAGAACTCTGCTGCTGCTTAGTCTCATCAGTTAGTTCAGTTCAGTCGCTCAGTCGTGTCTGACTCTTTGCGACCCCATGAACTGCAGCAAGACAGGCCTCCCTGTCCATCACCAACTCCAGGAGTTCACTCAAACTCATGTCCATCGAGTCAGTGATGCCATCCAGCCATCTCATCTTCTGTCGTCCCCTATCTCCTCCTGCCCCCAATCCCTCCCAGTATCAGAGCCTTTTCCAATGAGTCAACTCTTCGCATGAGGTGGCCAAAGTACTGGAGCTTCAGCTTTAGCATCATTTCTTCCAAAGAAGTCCCAGGGCTGATCCCTTCAGAATGGACTGCTTGGATCTCCTTGCAGTCCAAGGGACTCTCAAGAGTCTTCTCCTACACCACAGTTCAAAAGCATCAATTCTTCGGCACTCAGCCTTCTTCACAGTCCAACACTCACATCCATACATGACCACAGGAAAAACCATAGCCTTGACTAGACGGACCTTAGTTGGCAAAGTAATGTCTCTGCTTTTGAATATACTATCTAGGTGGCTCATAACTTTTCTTCCAAGGAGTAAGCGTCTTTTAATTTCATGGCTGCAGTCACCATCTGCCGGCTCGCAGCTGCATGCGCTGTCTCATCAGTCGTGTCCAACTTGGTGTGACCCCATGGACTGTAGCCTACCAGGCTCCTCCATCCATGGGATTCTCCAGGCAAGAGTACTGGAGTGGGTTGCCATTGCCTTCTCCTGCAGAACTCTGAGAATATACTAAAAAAAAACACCGAATTTTACACTTGAAGTGTGTGTGTTGTACAGTATGTGAGTTTTATCTCAATAAAGCTATTTTAAAATATTAGAAGGCTGAAAAGATGATGAGTGGGGAAGCAAAGGGGCTGCATTTGGTGGAAGCATGGAAAGCATGGTCAGAAAAACAGGAAGAAGGCCAGTGTGGCCAGAGCAGAGAGGGCCAGACATGACCAGTCCACACAGGATCCATCAGCAAAGTTCATCTCAGTCTGTCTTAAGCACACTGGGATACCATTAGAATGTTTTAAACAGGGCAAGGGGTACGACACAATCAAATTCACATTCTTAAAAGATCTCTCGAGCTAAAATAAGGAGAATACACTGCAGAGGGCCAGAGAGGAGTAAGAATGATATAAACACACACGAGAGTTAAGAGGTTGTTAAGCGTCCACGGCAAGTGGAGTGGGTACTGAAGGATGCAATGAACAGCTTAGCAAGATGTTTAAGGTAGTCAATCAAAAGAACAAGGTGGTAGATTGGTATTTAGTAACCAAGAGAAGAAACTAGGGAGAGAGTGGTTCTAAGATTCCACAACTTACTGGAGAATGCTAATCTTGAGATGTGAATTTGTGAGCAACATAAGAGAGGGATAAGTAGAACAATGCATGTGCATGAACATGGCTCAGGGAAAAGATAAGAAGGCCTGAAACTGAGCCTTGAGGNTAACCAAGAGAAGAAACTAGGGAGAGAGTGGTTCTAAGATTCCACAACTTACTGGAGAATGCTAATCTTGAGATGTGAATTTGTGAGCAACATAAGAGAGGGATAAGTAGAACAATGCATGTGCATGAACATGGCTCAGGGAAAAGATAAGAAGGCCTGAAACTGAGCCTTGAGGAATTTCAACACTTAATAGGCTGATAACTCCCTGGAATCTAATTGTAAGACAAACCCAACGTAAGTGTCATTCTATGAACTAGTGAAGTAAGCAAAGTGAAAGTCGCTTAGTTCAGTTCAGTTGCTCAGTCCAGTTCAGTTACGTCTGACTCTTTGTGACCCCATAGACTGCAGCACACCAGGTTTCCACTTCATCACCAACTCCTGGAGCTTACTCAAACTCATGTCCATTGAGTCAGTTGAGTCCATTCAACCATCTCATCCTCTGTCATTCCCTTCTCCTCCTGCCTTCAATCTTTCCCAGCATCAGGGTCTTTTCCAGTGAGTCAGTTCATCCCATCAGGTTGCCACAGTATTGGAGTTTCAGCTTCANGGCAAGAGTACTGGAGTGGGGTGCCATTGTCTTCTCCAAAATATTGCTCTACCCTGGTTTATATGGGTGGCTACAGCTTTATTGCCAGGAACTGAAGTTACTATATTCTTTTTGCCATCCAGATAAGAATTATTAAGATATCTAATTATAGAGCTATACCTGCATCCATAGAGCATTTAATCCAGAATAAATCTGCTTTCTTTTTTTTTTTTTTCCTCCTTAAAAATCACTTGAGACCAAATCTGGAAGTCCTTGCTTACACCGTACTAACTGAAAGAACTCAGTCCTGCCATGATGTGTATTTTTCTTCCTTACTGAAGGTTAATAAACCCAACTTTGTTCAACCACAGTTGTGTGAATATATTTCTTTGGCTAGAACTCATTAACACAGTCAAAAGAGACTTCTGTGCTTCTCCTCTCTGCCAATTGGCCACATTTCTTGGCATTCTTTCAGATGCAGTCTGTACATATATATGTATTAATATATCTATACCTGTCTATTGTCTACCAGGGCTTCCCTGGTAGCTCAATCGGTAAAGAATCTTCCTGCAGAGCTGGAGACCTGGGTTCAATACCTGGGTGAGGAAGATCCTCTGGCGAAGGAANCCACATTTCTTGGCATTCTTTCAGATGCAGTCTGTACATATATATGTATTAATATATCTATACCTGTCTATTGTCTACCAGGGCTTCCCTGGTAGCTCAATCGGTAAAGAATCTTCCTGCAGAGCTGGAGACCTGGGTTCAATACCTGGGTGAGGAAGATCCTCTGGCGAAGGAAATGGCAACCAAGTCTAGTATTCTTGCCTGGAAAATCCTAGGGACAGAGGAGCTTTGTGGGCTACAGACCGTGGGATCGCAAGAGTTGGACACAACTGCGTGACTAAACTACTACTATCATCTTGTTGAGTACTTTTTCTTAACTTAAAATGTTGTAGCTATAAGACTTTTTCCGTATTAGGACATATTTAAATAGAATACTTTATTTAACTTAGTTTCCTTTTGAAGTATATTTTAGTTCTTTCTAATTTTGCTAATATAAACTATGCTATAAACAATATCCATGTACAGAAGTCATTCTGTATGTGTGCAAGCATATTTGGAAAGAGACTTAAAAGAGATATTGTTTGGTCAAGGTTTTATGCTTTTTATATCTTTGAAAAATACCTATTTATTCTCCATCATACAAATTTACACTGAGGGTGGTTGTTTCCTTATTAGTCAACACAGTGTGTTATCAAACTTTTGGTTCTTTGTTATCTAAAATCATAAACTTTGTTTTCTTATTATATGTTAGGTTGAACAATTGTTCATATATTCTACGAGCCATTTGCATTCTTTTTCTATGAAATGTTTGTCTATATTTATTAATATTAAATATCTATTTTATCATTTGCAGGAGATCTATATTTTAAAAATCAGCTCATTGTTATGTGAATTGTAAATGCCTTCACTCATTTTGTTGTCTCTAAATTTTTTGCCATGCTTAATTTAACTTTATTTTAAATATGCATTTATGCCCTCAACTTTTTCTATTTAGAAAGCTTTCATTCATTCCAAGATTATTGAAAAAAAAGGAAAAAAACCCTCCCATGTTTTAGTAAGGAATTGTTTGATTTTTATACTTTATGTTTAATTAATCTAGAATTTTATTTCTTAACTTTTGATTCTAGGCCTCTAATATTTTGTGTTCCTAGCTACTAGTTACAAGTACAGTTTCTTTAGATTTGATGAATGTATTAGGTTCTCTATGATTTCAGCATAAAAAGTATATTTCAAAAAGGTCTGTATCTGAGTTTTATGAATCCAATTGGAAATTTTGAAATTTACTCATCCAGCTATGTTTTCTATACAATACTAAACATATGATGTTTTGATACCACCAATCATAAGTACATAGACAGAGCCAAAGCCAACAGAAGCTCTGTATTGCTAAACGATGAACAAAAACACGATCCAAATGGTTAGTTGAGGAAAATCATTAAGGACATAAGAGATTCTGCAGAGAATTGTAAAGATGTGCTGTCTTCTTAACAAGGGACCTTTCTGGACATCGACATCACTTTCACCTACTCAAACATATACATTATAGTAGTCATGGGAGATCAAAAGCTGTGCCATATCCAGTTATAGGGATATTATTTTTTTCTAGTGTCGTCTATACATTAAGACTATATCACAATTTGTATGTGTGAAATCACACCTACAAGTCGGATGAAAAGCAAAAGAAATGCGTGTGTTATCCTGCTGATTTTCTTTAAGCAAGGTTATTTATATAATTCTGAGCAACACTTTGGTACATGTAATGTTGTTACTCATAGTGGCATGCCTTTTCAAGAGCAAAATTAATATTCAGTCTTAGCTTATGAATGCAGTTACCTCACTTGATTTTTTTCTTAAATAAAGAAAAAATATTGCCTTTTGGCTTTCATAGCTAGAAGAGAAGTGATGGATGTTTGTTAGAAATTTGTTTTTGTTGAATGTGTTTCGATTTTAAAGACTGCTCCTTCAAATAATATTGTGGAAAGCTTGAATAAGAACCAATTATTTCCTTGAATAGATTACCCATTCACATGTGTTCATAAGGAAATAACTCCTCAGCCTCTTTTTTTTTTTTTTTTAACCTTGGCATTGTACCATTTTATGTATTTCCTTTTGACCCTAAGACTTTTACCATCTGGTCAGTAAAGTAAAACATGAGCCATTTGAGATTATCCTTTTCCTAGCTGCTCTATGATTATTTGTGGCATATTTATATAGACAGTATATAGTGGTTAAAGAATCTTACAGGAGCTATGTCACCAAGTATATTCCTAGAAGAACTAAGGACTTATATTATCTTTAGTCTTCTCCTAGCATTGTGACGTGAATGGCGCGTTGGTCTTCAGCAAGTCACATAAACGATCTCGGATTTATGCAATCTCTGATTTTACAAAATGAGAGGAAGAGAGAATCTGTAAGCTTTTTATAGTCTTTCCTTTAATTCTCATATAAAAGTAAATGTGTGCTCAGAAAAACTGATCGACAGATTCCACTTCCATAAATACCATTTGTTCTGAAAGGTATGTTACTGGCAGGAAATCTTCAGTTTGCAAATTCCTATGTGATATTCTCAAGGTGTATATAAAGATCTGGGGAGTTATATACATAAGTGATAGAGCCAGAACTGAATCCAGGCTGACTTGAGATTCTATGCCTTGGAGTTAGTTATTTAACCTAAATCTTAATTCCCTCATTTATTTGGGCTTCCCTGGTGGCTCAGAAGGTAAAGAATCCATCTGCAGTGTGGGAAACCTGGGTTCGATTCCTGGGTTGGGAAGATCCTTTGGAAAAGGTAATGCCTACCCACTCCAGTATTCTGGCCTGGCGAATTCCATGGATTGAGGAGCCTGGAATAGTGCATGTTGCAAGTGGGGATAATAATAGTACATAGATCATAGAATTGTTGTGTAGATTAAATGGGTGACTTATGAAAAGTGCCTAAAATAACGCCAAAAGCCTGGTTAAATGATGTCCATTGTTGTTATTATTCTCCCCAGTAGGGGTCAGAGTCCTTGTTTGCCAGGAGCTTACAGACAGGCACCATTTTAACAGAAGCAGAGTTCTTAATGGAGAAGGCAATGGCAACCCACTCCAGTACTCTTGCCTGGAAAATCTCATGGACAGAGGAGCCTGGTAGGCTGCAGTCCATGGGGTTGTGGAGAGTCAGGCACGACTGAGTGACTTCACTTTCACTTTTCACTTTCATGCATTGGAGAAGGAAATGGCAACCCACTCCAGTGTTCTTGCCTGGAAAATCCCAGGGATGGGGGAGCCTGGTGGGCTGCCATCTATGGGGTCGCACAGATTCAGACACGACTGAAGTGACTTAGCAGCAGCAGCAACAGAGTTCTTTAATGTTGGTAGCTGTTGTGATGTGAAAGAACTCAGTGCTTAAGCAGAAGGGTCTGGGAAGCACTCTAAATCAGTTGTTCCTAAAGTGTGCACTCCCCGGATCTCCAGCACCAGCATCATCTGGAAATTTGTTTGTTGTTGTTGTTCGATTGCTCAGTTGTATCCAGCTCTGCGACCCCATGGACTGCAGCACTCCAGGCTTCCCTGTCCTTCACCATCTCCCAGCTTGGGAGCTTGACTTGCTCAGACTCATGTCCATTGAGACGGTGATGCCATCCAACCATCTCGTACTCTGTCATCCCCTTCTCCTCCTGCCTGCAATCTTTTCCAGCATCAGGGTCTTTTCTAAATGAGTCAGCTCTTCGCATCAGGTAGCCAAAGTATTGGAGCTTCAGCTTCAGCATTAGTCCTTCCAATGAGTATTCAGGATTGATTTTCTTGAGACTCATGGTGCTAAGTCGCTTCAGTCATGTCTGGCAGTTTGTGACTCACGGTAGACATTGTGAATCAGAACCTCAGTGCTGCGGCTCAGCAGTGTGTATTTTGACAAACCTTCCAGATGATTCTGATGCACTGCAGGAAGTATGAATGGGCACTCTCCTCTGCATCCTGGATGTGAAGTATTCACATTTGCTATTGAAGCAGTCTCTGTCTTGGAACTGTCAAACCTAGTTCTATGGGAACCTAATTCTTAATGTAATAGGGAAAGCACAGCTCTGCAGGTAGATGGAAAAGCATACTGAAATTCAGACTTCCTAGTATCTCAAATATGTGAAATCTGTTTCATTTTTATTACATTTCCCGGAGAGTCAGAGCTCAGTTCTAGATAGGTTATGTGATCAAACTTAGGTTGGGGAATAATTTAAAAAATTCACGTATAGTAATATCTGGTTGCTCAGTTGTGTCCAGTTCTTCTGTGACCCAAATGAGTGTAGTCTGCCAGCCTCCTGTGTCCATGGGATTTCCCAAGCAAGAATATTGGAATGGGTTGCCATTTCCTTCTCCAGGGAATCTTCCTGACCCAGAGATCGAACCTGACTCTCTTGAGTCTCCTGAATTAGCAGGTGGATTCTTTACCACTAGTGCCACCTGGGAAGCCAATATAATGATATAAGTAAACATATATTACATAGTTTTATGTCTCAGAGCTTTTATACATGCCTATTCCTTTTGCTTGGAATGACTTCACAAATCTTATGCATCTGGTGAATCACTCTTACCCTTCAGAATTCTTGAATACTCTTGTCTCTTTTGTCACTATGAAGCTTTCTCCAGCCATCCCTTCAATTGCCAACCTCACACAAAACCCCACTGTAATTCCTCTCTTCACTCTATTGTGTTTGAACAAACTTCTGTGTGCATTTTCAGTTGCATAAACATTATACAACAGTACATCATACATTATATTGCAGTTCCTTATCTGCGTCTGTGTAGATAAAGAATAACATCCTTATTTGCCCTTCTGTTTAGAATAGTGATGATATTTTCCAAGATCCCTTATAGGAGGGCTATGCAGATGTGTTTTATTTAGCTGGCACACTTCAAGAAAAAAATGAGTGTATCCAAGCAATGGATACATCTAATTTCCACTACAATTCCTCCTACCTACCTGGTCCTAAAGACTTTTCCTTTTTATTGGAGCATAGTTGCTTTACAATGTTTTTAGTTTCTACTGTACAGCAAAGTGAATCAGCTATATATATATATATATATATATATATCTCCTCTCTTTTTAAAAAAATGTCTTTCCCATTCATGTCACAGCGGAGCACTGAGTTCTCTGTGTTTTACAGTAGGTTCTCATTAGTTATCTATGTTATATTCATAGCATCCGTAGTGTATATATGTCAATCCTAATCTCCCAATTCATCCCACCCCTTTTCTGCATGGATATCCATGTTTGTTCTCTAGATCTGTCTGTCTGTTTCTGCTTTTTGCAAATGCGTGCATGCTAAGTTGCTTCAGTCGTGTCTGATTCTTTGCGACCCTATGGTATGCAGCCCGCCAGGCTCCACTGTCCATGGAATTTTCTGGGCAAGAATACTGGAGTGGGTTGCATGTTTTCCTCCAGGGGATCTTCCTGACCCAGGGATCGAACCCTTGTCTCCTATGGCTCCTGAATTGTGGGTGGATTCTTTACCCCTGAGCCACTGGGGAAGCCCAAGATGGTCTAAATCTTATATAGATAGTTTTTTCACATTCCACCTATATATGTTAATATATTTGTTTTTCTCTTTCTGACTCCTGAAGACTTTTGAATTTGAGATACCTGTGGTTCTCTCTCAATGTTTGTGAAATCAAAACCAAACCAAACAAAAATAAGTAAAAACTCCAAAGGAAGAGTTTATACCATTTAAATATCACCGATTGTAAGGCAGAGTAGCTTGGTCTTTTTCATTCAGTAACCTGTTTCCAGTCCAGGTCCTATCCTTAATTATCTTTAGATCTTGTTTCAGTCATGTAAGCTCTCTGTTCCTTGGATTTCTAGTCTGTGAAATGAGGTTTGGGGAAAGGTTATCTCCAGTGTTAACAAATCTGAAAGTTAGAAAGCCTGTAAATTGGCAATGATTTCTGTTTTTATTTTTCAAAAACTTGAAACTTTCCTTTTTAAACACATTACAAAAAGGGGCAAAATTGTGAGAGCAGATAATGCGATGATTTTTGCATTGAATTTAAAAACAATAGTAAATTTACCTTCAAAAACAATAGTGAAATTACCTTCAACAATAGTAAATTTATGCAGAATTTGACCACCTGTCTGTACAGTCAAAGCTGTGATTTTTCCAGTAGTCATGTACAGATGTGAATTGGACCATAAAGAAGATTGAATGCCAGAGAATTGATGCTTTCAAATTGTGGTGCTGGATAAGACTCTTGAGAGTCCCTTGGACTGCAAGGAAATCAAACCAGTCAATCGTAAAGAAAGTCAACCTGGAATATTCATTGGAAGGACTGAGGCTGAAGCTGAAGCTCCAGTATTTTGGCCGTCTGATGCTAAGAGCCAACTCATTGGAAAAGCCCCTAATGCTGAGAAAGATTGAGGGCAGGAGAAGAGGTGGTAACAGAGGATGAGATGATTGGATGGCATCACCAGCTCAACGAACATGAATTGAGTAAATTCCAGGAGATAGTGAAGGACAGGGAAGCCTGATGTGCTGCTGTCCATGGGGTCACAGCGAGTCAGACACGGCTGAGTGACTGAACAACAGAATTGCTATTGTCACTACCTAGTCCACACTACTCTCATCTTTGGTCTATTGCAATATCTTCCTAAGTAAACTTGTACTTAAGGCTTTACCCTCTTAGTATCCACACAGCAGTGAGAGGGCCCTAGTTAAAATGGGTCAGCTGTGGTACATATACACAATGGAGTATTACTCAGCCGTTAAGAATACATTTGAATCAGTTCTAATGAGGTGGATGAAACTGGAGCCGATTATACAGAGTGAAATAAGCCAGAAAGAAAAACACCAATACAGTATACTAACACATATATATGGAATTTAGAAAGATGGTAATGATAACCCTGTATGTGAGACAGCAAAAGAGANCAAGCCAGGCTTCAGCAATACGTGAACCGTGAACTTCCAGATGTTCAAGCTGGATTTAGAAAAGGCAGACCAAATTGCCAACATCCACTGGATCATCATAAAAGCAAGAGAGTTCCAGAAAACATTTTCTGCTTTATTGACTATGCCAAAGCCTTTGACCGTGTGGATCACAACAAACGTGGAAAATTCTTAAAGAGATGGGAATACCAGATTACCTGACGTGACTCCTGAGAAATCTGTATGCAGCTCAGGAAGTGACAGTTAGAACGTGGAAAAAAAAGCCTGGTTTCAAATTGGGAAAGGAGTGCATCAAGGCTGTATATTGTCACCCTGCTTATTTAACTTAAATGCAGAGTACATCATGTGAAATTCTGGGGTGGATGAAGCACAAGCTGGAATGAAGATTTCTGGGACCACAGAGGATGAGATGGTTGGATGGCATCACTGACGCGAGGACATGAGTTTGAGTAAGCTCCGGGAGTTGCTGATGGACAGGGAAGCCTGGCCTGCTGTAGTTCATGGGGTCGCAAAGAGTTGGACACGACTGAGCGACTGAACTGAACTGAGCTAAATTTATTTCCAGAGTTATTGCTTTTACTGTTCTATGTTGAATACCTATTTTCTCTTTCCTCATTAATATTGGGGCTTCCCTGGTGGCTCAGAGGTTAAAGCATCTGCCTGGGTCTGCCTGCAACGCGGGAGACCTGGGTTCAATCCCTGGGTTGAGAAAATCCCCTGGAGAAGGAAAAAGTAACCCATTCCAGTATTCTTGCCTGAGAATCCCATGGAAGGAGCAGCCTGGTGGGCTACAGTCCACGGGGTCACAAAGAGTTAGACACGAATTAATATTACCTAGTGCATTAAAAAATCATGCCACTGCATTCTTCTCACAACACTCAAGAATAGTATTATGTAGGGAATATTGCTTACTTATAAAATATTACAGTGTTTTTCAGGCTAAACTTTGAACTGGAGAGGATTTTCCTTCAATATGTTTGATGTGTTTATACTATAAAGTAAGACCTTTTTAGAAATAGTAAACCATTATACAATAATTTTAAAGATCTTGGATAATCTGGTTGCCTTTTAAATCTGCCTTGGGAAGTTTGAGGTGTGTAGGCTGTGTGTGTTTGTGTATGTATATATATATATCCATGTATTATTCAATAGCCTAGATAGAGTGGTATTGAGTAGGCATCCAGCCAGGATGAAGTGAGGTTGCACTCAGTACATCCGCTTTCCCTGACACTGAGGCAGAATGCAGAGCACACACCCATGTCAAAATATGTCTGTCTAGTATTACTAAGCCCACTCGATAGTATTATAATTGAATTTTTAAAAAGAAAGCCTCTGTTTGTTTCCTCTTGCTTAGATATTGACAGAGTCTTCGTTTCTATTGTTGTTTTTGTATGTTCCAGTGATCAGTCTTGATACATGGGGAAAGAGTGTGATGTTGTGAATAGTCCATAAAGTTTCAGAGACATAGAGTTAAGGATATTAATATGCATTTCTTCATTTTGCAGCTGCATAAGCTTGGGCAGTTTGCTTAGCACATTGATGCCATAGCTTCTCACCTACAAAGTGGGAATTATATGTGAAGACTTCACATATGTAATAGCAGATTTAGCCTCTTAGAAGGAAGTGCTTTGGAAAATCTAAAGACTAGAAGTTTGTGTTACGTGAAGCTTGATGCAGAGTGATTTCAGGGAAAATACAGGATTTGAATAGAGCTTCGAGGAACTGTGTGACAGCCTGTTTGGAACCTCATCTATAATTCAGTCTCATCTAGGTCCTGGACCTAGCCTTCCCATCTTTGGGGGAATTTGTTCAAAGTTTAATTTAGATAGGATGGTGGCTCAGTAGTAAAGAACCTGCCTGCCAGTGCAGGAGACGCAGGTTTGATCCCTGGGTTGGGAAGATCCCCTGGAGAAGGAAATGGCAACCCACTCCAGTATTCTCATCTGGGAAATCCCATGGACAGAGGAGCCTAGTGGGCCACAGTCAATGGGGTCACAAAAGAGTGGGACACGACTTAGCAACTGAACAACAAACCCCAGTGTACTTGAAATTTCCCTAGGGGATGTGGAGGTAGAATGAGTCTAATTACATATTTGTTCTCAGTTTTTTGATTCTTCTGATAATCTGATCAGGGAAAGTCCTATTAAGATCCAAAGGAAGACAATTCACCACCCCACCCCACCCTTATCTCCAAGTCTTCTAGAACAATGGCTCCAAACTTCTTACACATTTGAATCATCTGGATATATTTTACAAGCCCAGATCACTAAAATCAGGATCTTCTAGGATGGACCCAGGCATCAGTATTCCTTTAAAATCACACACAAAGTGCAGTCAAGTGTAGAAACTGATTTCTTCCAGAAAATTACATTTTATACTTTAGTCTACATTAGAATCACCTAGAGGGCTTGTTAAACTACTGATTTGGAGGCCTTCATCCAGAATGTGTGTCTGGAGGAAGGGCCAGAGTATTTGTATTTCTAACATGTTCACAAAACCAACTCTAAGAACCACCCAGTAGAACAGTATTTCTCAAACTGCAAGTGTAGAATGATCATCTGGTGATCTTGTTAAACTGCAGATTTTGATTAAACTGCAGATTTTGATTAAGCAAGTCTTAGATGGAGCCTGAGATTCTGCCTTTCCAATAAGCAATGAGAGATGCCCACACCTGCCCACTACTGCCCACACCTACCTTTGATCTATGGGCTGGTAAGATTTGGTACACAGGAGCATCACCTGATTTCAGTATTGACCATCTGGTGATGTCCATGTGTAGAGTAGTCTCTTGTGTTGTTGGAAGAGGGTGTTTGCTATGACCAGTGATTTCTCTTGGCAAAACTCTGTTAGCCTTTGCCCTTTCATTTTGTACTCCAAGGCAAAACTTTCTTGTTAATCCAGTATCTCTTGACTTCCTACTTTTGCATTCCAGTCCCCTGTGATGAAAAGGACATCTTTCTTTGGTGTTAGTTCTAGAAGGTCTTGTAGGTCTTCATAGAACCATTCAACTTCAGCTTCTTTGGCATTACTTTGGCATTTGGTTGGGGCCTAGACTTGGATTATTGTGATATTGAATTGTTTGCCTTGCAAATAAACAGAGATCATTCTGTCATTTTTGATATTGCAACCAAATACTGTATTTCAGATTCTTGTTGACTATCAGGGCTACTCCATTTCTTCTAAGGAATTCTTGCCCACAGTAGATGTAATGGTCATCTGAATTAATTTTGCCCATTTCAGTCCATTTTAGTTCACTGACTCCTGAATTGCTGCTGTTTACTCTTGGCCATCTCCTATTTGACCACTTCCAATTTGCCTTGATTCATGGACCTAACACTCCAGGTTCCTTTGCAACATTGTTCTTTAAAGCAATGGACTTTACTTCCATCACCAGCCAATCCACAGCTGGGCATGTTTTTACTTTGGCTCAGCCATTTCACTCTTTTTGGAGCTATTTCTCCACTTTCCTCCAGTAGCATATTGGGCACCTACCAACCTGGGGAGTTCATTTTTCAGTGTCATATCTTTTTGACTTTTTGTACTGTTGGTGGCATTCTTGGGGCAAGAATACTGAAGGGTGTTGCAATCCCCTTCTCCAGTGGACCATGTTTTGTCAGATCACTGCAGATGGTGACTGCAGCCATGAAATTAAAAGATGCTTGCTCCTTGAAAGAAAAGCTATGACCAACCTAGGCAGCATATTAAAAAGAGCCATTAGTTTGCCAACAAGGTCCATCTTGTCAAAGCTATGGTTTTTTTCAGTAGTAATATATGGATGTGAGAGTTGGACAATAAAGAAACCTGAGTGCCAAAGAACTTCTGGTTTTGAAATGTGGTGTTGGAGAAAACTCTTGAGAGTCCTTTGGACTGCAAGGAGATCAAACCAGTCAATCCCAAAGGAAATTAGTCCTGAATATTCATTGGAATGGCTGATGCTGAAGCTCTAATAGTTTGGCCACCTGATGCTAACTGACTCATTGGAAAAGATCCTGATGTTGGGAAAGACTGAAGGCGAGAGGAGAAGGGAATGACAGAGGATGGGATAGTTGGATAGCATCACCGAGTCAATGGACATGAGTTTGGCAAACTCTGGGAGTTGGTGATGAATAGGAAAGCCTGGTGGGCTGCAGTCCATGGGGTGGCAAAGAGTCTGACACAAATGAATGACTGAACTGAACTGAGCATCACCGGGGAGCTTGTGAGAATCACTTCAGACTTATTGAATATGAAATTGCTTTTTAACAGTGCTGCACATTGGAATCATCTGGAGAATTTAAAAAATATTGATACTTAATTTTAATCCTGAAAATTCCAACTGAAGATTTTAATTTAGTTCCCATGGGTGTGGCCAGGGCATCAGAATTAAAACAACAACTCCTCAGAAGGTTGTAATAATGCAGCAAAAATCATTGAGACAGTTATAAAATGAGATTTTTTTTTTTAAGTACAGTGCAAATCATCGCTGTCATTTTATGGAATCTTCCATGATATTTTATTGTAAAAGGAGGCCCTCAAGATGGAGATTGACCAATAAATAGGTCCTCCTGGGTCTTCTGTAACAGATATCAATAAGTTTTCAAAACGTTTATTGTGGCTGAGACTCAAACAGCTTCTTAAGATGCAGCTTCAGGCAACCAACAAAATGACTAGAGTGTCATGTATGCCTGCCAGGTACCTGCTTCATTTCCATTCATTAACTCCAACAAATTGAGGCCCAACTGGTTTCTAGTTGCTGGATTATAAAGGTGACTACAGTGTAATATCTGCTCCAAGGATATTAGAGGAGGTTGAACTTGTATGTAAAACAAAATTTAATGTTGCAAGGTAGCACCAATGCTCCCTAGTGATTTATAACAATTACCAGATTCCAGAGATGGGTGATGTGAAGTTGTTCAGTCATGTCCAATTTTGCGACCCCATAGACTGTATCCTGCTAAGCTCCTCCATCCATGGAATTTGCCAGGCAAGAACACTGGAGTGGGTTGCCATTTCCTTCTCTGGGCGATCTTCCTGACCCAAGGATTGAACCTGGGTCTTCCTCACTGCAGGCAGGCTCTTTACTGTCTGAGCCACCAGGGAAGCCCAAAGATAGCAGTCATTCCCCAAAGCCACTGTGCTCAAAGAAGGCAGATTTCAAACTGAATCTTGAAGAATGGGACCAAAATATTCAAGCTAAAATTAGGAGAACTGCATTTCAGATAAGGAAGCACAGAATCACCTTGTGGAGAAAGTTCCTGCCACATTGGAGAGAAATGAACCGACTAACTTGGATGAATTAGAGCTGACTCATTGAAAAAGACCCTGATGCTGGGAAAGATTGAAGGGAAAAGGAGAAGGGAGTGGCAGAGGATGAGATGGTTAGATAGCATCACTAACTCATTGGGCATGAACTTGAGCGAACACAGTGAGTTAGCAGAGGACAGAGGAGTGTGGCATGCTGCAGTTCATGGCGTTGCAAAGTCAGACACGAGTTCGCGACCAAACAACTAATTTGGATGGAGCAAAGAAATTGAGAGGAAGTGTCAAAGGCACCATATTTTACAGTGCCTTAACTGACACGTAAGGGAGTTTAGAGCTTATATTTTATGACGTGAGGGACCAGTGAAAGTTCCTGAGCATTGTAATAGAGTGAAATGCAGTGGGATTATAGTGATGAGGGACTGAAAGAGAGATTTTAAGTTAATGACAGAATCTTCTTATTTTTTACATTTTTCTCCTACATTTCTTAAAATCTCTTACTGCATTTATTTCTCTAGATCCACTTAATATTTTTAGGACAACTGCACATGTATTACATATATATTCATTGAGATCAGTACATATAACATTTGAGTGTAAATGTCAACAAAAATTAAGTGGAGTCGTGAATGTTTCCTTTGTGGCTTTTTCGCTGAGTTTCCACTCATTAAATATAATTACTCGTCAATATTGTGTGCATAAATTTTCAAAAGTGCTTTCTTGTTTTGGTAATTAATGATAATGAAATGTAAAGCTTTGGTTGAACATATCTAAACCATCTTAAGCAAGTTAACTTGTATTGTCTGTGTATAATTTTAACTAAGAACTCCAGGTTTTGTATTTTCTGGGTGGGGCATTTCTGTTTGGCTGAAAAAATTCTCTTGAGCCTTCTAAATTTATTTATTATAATTTCATTTTTCCCCCTCACCTTCTTTACAGCTATTTAGGTTGGGCTCAGTTGTGTCCTATTCTTTGAGACCATGTGCAGTGCAGCACGGAGAAGGCAATGGCACCCCACTCCAGTACTCTTGCCTGGAAAATCCCATGGATGGAGGAGCCTGGTAGGCTTCAGTCCATAGGGTCGCAAAGAGTTGGACACAGCTGAGCAACTTCACCTTCACTTTTCACTTTCATGCATTGGCGAAGGAAATGGCAACCTGCTCCAGTGTTCTTGCCTGGAGAATCCCGGAGACGGGGGAGCCTGGTGGGCTGCCGTCTAAGGGGTCGCACAGAGTTGGACGCGACTGATGCGACTTAGCAGCAGCAGCAGTGCAGCACACCAGGCTTCCCTGTCCTTCACTATTTCCTGGAGTTTTTCAGACTCATGTCCATTGAGTCATTGATGCCACCCAATCATCTACTAGAATTTCTTTTCTGTTTCTTAAGAGAAACAGTATTATGTAGCCTTACAGCCCATAGCCGCTAAGCTCACACTGTAGCTCTTCCTTGGCTGACTTCATGACCTTGGCAAAACCACATTTTTGAGCTAAATTCAGTGCCCTCATATGTAAAGATGGAGGAAGAGTACATGTGTAGAATTTTTTTTTTTTCTGTTTTAGACTTTCATTATCATCATGACAGGTATCCTGCCTGTTTTGAATACTACTGCAGTGCCTAGAATACAGGTGATGAATTCCTGAGTAAACCTAATAGACCATGGTGTCAATTTTCGCAACATAGTGTTTGATGGCAGATTTGTGGAAGATACAAATCTAAGGCCTTCAAAATATGCAGAGATTTCTTTGAGGGTGTTTTTGGCCATTGATCTTATGGACTGACACCTGTTCTGTTCACTGAATTTTTCAAACGGAATGTGAGATAGATCTTCTGTACAAGACAAATAGGCTACAGCAGATGATTGATGACAGACATTTGCTTTCATTATCAGTAGTGATATGCTTCATTTTTCACCTTAAGGGAAAAAAAAATCAGATTGAATTGACTTGTTAATTATGCAAGTTTTTGAACATCTTTGAAGTAACCCAGGAAAGGTTATATTATAATATCAGGATTAAAAGCCAGTGGCAGGATTTCTACCTGAGCTATGGCAAATATTTCCACCAGCTGTTGTCAAAGAAGGGGGTCATCATGTTGTTCATTTTCACTAAGTTGAAAATCCATAGTGTTTGCTATTAGCCAATGCTTGGGCTTCCCAGGTGGTGCTAGTGATAAAGAACCTGCCTACCAATGCAGGAGACATAAGAGATGTGAGTTTGATCCCTGGGTTGGGAAGATCCCTTGAAGGAGGGCACGGCAACCCACTCCAGTATTCTGGCCTGGAGAATCTCCATGGACAGAGGAGCCTGGCCGGCTAAAGTCCATGGGGTTGCAAAGAGTCAGACAGGACTGAAGTGACAGCATAGTGTGCAATACTTGGAAGAAAAAATTTAAGCCTCTAAGTCCCATACAACTAATCCGTTCCATAAGTCGGTAGATTCAGTGGGGAAAATAAATCAGGCAATTGAATCAATTGATCAATTGTTTATAAAGTAAGGCATTATATTGGAAGCACTGAATCAACATAGGTGAAAGTACGTTGATTTTTACATTATTTTTATGTTTTATTTTAAATATAGTTATTTTTGCTTACTGGATCTTAAACATATAAAATGAAATATATTATTTCCTCTCATGATATTTTAAAAAGTTTAAATTATGAGGCAGTGAGAACCCAGGCGTTCACCACCCTATCCCCATTGTGAAAGCTCTAGATTTGGAGGTTAAATAACACCACCCCCACTGATACCAATAATACTTTGTACTTTGCTTTTATAGTTTGACAAGTTTTTGTGAAAATTGTTATCTTAATTGATCTGCATGGTAAATTGGTGAAATATTCAAAGCAGATATGAAATTTCAGGGAGTTCCTATTCATTTGAATCAATGACAGAACTGTCAAATGTTAGAACTAGGGCTCGTGACCTAAGCTGTATCTTCTGGACTGAAGTTTAGTCTTCATTTCAGTCTTGTTTTCTTGACTTAACGCTAAAGAAGTCAGGACAATTACATCTTTCCCTTAATTTCTGTAAGAAATGTTGTTTTTGAGGTTAAATTCAGTGACTACAATCATTTCAGCTTCTTCTATGCAATGTACTCTGGATGAAAAAAACCCATAATTTCATACTTTTGAAGAATCCCTAGTTTGCCATGAGTCTCAGGCAAAGACATAAATATGATTAAGCAATGTAATAAGTGCTGTGTATGGAATGCCATGAAATTAGGATGAGAATAATTCACTTGTCTGAGTGACTACTCCATTGTACTTTATATAACTGCTTTTGTGTTGGAGGATTTAAGAGTTCATACTATCTCCTAGCTTGCTGACTATTCAATAATAGCATTTTTCTATTGAAAAGGGGAAGGGGCAAAATTGACCTTTGTTGTTCAGTTGCTAAGTCGTGTCTGACTCTTTGCAACTCCATGGACTGTGGCAGACCAGGATCTTCTGTCCTGCATTCTCTTTCAGAATTTGCTGAAATTCATGGTCATTTACTCAGTGGTACTATCTAGTTAAATGATAAATACCAGAAATATATATTAATACCATGACTAACAAAACCAATCAGGTGACTTACAAAAATTATCACAAATATTATAATTACAAGTATTATTGTAACATATTGTGAAATTAGAGGGAAAAATAACCTGATACCAACTTAATTTTAGGTTAAGATTTTATCAGATATGATGTTACTTATATTCTAACAAAACATCTTTATTGAGAACATTTTGAAGTGTGGGAAACGGTATTGAATTTTTAAGACGATTTGATATTGAGTGCACAGATTATTTTTGTGCACCCATATATCTTTGTTCTATCTCAGTATCTTCTACTGTAAATTTACTTGGGCTTTTAGTGAGTCAGAAAATGCATCTTTTCTCTACATCTTTGCAAATTCAGCCCAGTAATTCAAAATACAAATATACTCTTTTAAATCTGTTCATTTTTCCAAGCAATAAGAGCCTGTCCTTAGAAGTTACTTGGGAGGACACTGGATTTATCTGTTGCAAATAATTTGTAATGAACTTTGCCTTCCCTCTCTCCTCCCCTATTTCTCTTCCTCTTCTCTTTCTTCTTTGTGTATTCTTTGTTTGTCACGTGAAATGTTTTCCAGTATGTTTCAGCTTGTCACTATTTTGTCACTGAGATAACTTGTGTAGATAATAGGTGGAAGTTAAATTGAATAAGCACATAACATTTTATATCACATAGTAGACAGACAAATATTGCATGATATTGCTTATATATAGAATCTAAAAAATGAAAAAAGTGAATATAACAACAACAACAACAAAAACAAATAGACTCACAGATATAGAGAACAATCTAGTGGTTACCAGTGGGGAGCTAGAAGAGGGGAGGGGCAAGATAGTAGTAGGGGATTAAGAAGTACAAACTATTAAGTATAAAAATAGGCCAGCTATAAGGACTTATTGCACAACACAAGGAACATAGCCAGTATTCTATAGTAATTATAAATGGAATATAACCTTTAAAAATTACGAACACTCTGTTGTTTGCATATAACTTACATAATACTGTATGTCAACTATACTTCAATACATTTTTTTTTTTAAAAAAGGACCTAGCCAACAAAGTTGTTCCAAAATCTTAAAAAATAATAATAATATAGCACTTCTTAAAGAGTACTTTTTTCCCAGCCCAATATAATCTCACATGGTGTCCAGTATCTTATTTGTAATAGATTCCCCCAAATCTTCCCTTCCTCTTCATTTTCTACAAAACTTGTGTCACCCCCCCCACACACATATCAGCCCTGTGCATCCTACGCTCCTACCCTCTCACACTCTGTTACCATGCAGGTTTTCTGGCTTTCCCTTTAAAGTCCATATTTGAATACACTCCATGTGTGGTAAGTATTATATTTTATTTTTTCTTACATGCTTAATTATGGAAATATGACCTAGAAAAGCTGTGAATAAGCAAGCTTAAAGAGAAACCACTGCTGATTCATTCATTTATTTGGCAAATATTGAATAGTGGCTTCTAAGACCAAGATGCTTCTAAGACGTCGTTGCTAGGCAATGAGGATAATAATAACAGTTTCCTGTGCCTTCAGCTTGCCCACAGAATAGGGGGAGTGTCAGAGAGATTTACAGATGAAGGTGTATTTCTCAGGGACCACATCTGCTGGATATGTATGTCACTGTTTTCCTGGCCTAAGCATGCCATGTGATCTATCCTAAGTGCTCAATAAACATTAGTGAAAAGAATAAGTGACTTTTGATTAGAGATATTTACAAGAAGTTGTATGAGAGTTTTGGTAACTAAGGCCATAGAATCTTACTCCACATTTTGGGTGGCACTTTTCATTGTACCCACATCCCACTCAAATGAGGACTTTTTAAATCCTGAAATAAAGCCAAGAAGTCAGTTTAGTTTGTTTTTGAAATGACATTTTGCATATCAATATGCTAGCATGATGCCTGAAAAAAAGCAGATATTCAAGGAATAAAATCTTTTCAGTTATTCCTTTCTCATTAGTTACACTTAAATTTCAATCTGAGACTGACAAGTTTTATAAGTCCTAAAGCTTATACAATTTGGGGTATAACCTTTGAAAAGTATATATATATAACAGTGAAATGTAATTTAGGTACAAAAATGAGTAGAGTAAGAAAATAAATCAATAAAAGATTAAATTTTAAAGAGATGAAACCTATCACAAAATTATAAAATCCAAGGAAGTAATAAAATATTTTAATTATTTGATGTGTACAGATCTATGGTGAAAAGTGAAAGTGTTCGTTAGTCACTCAGTTGTGTCTGACTATTTGTGACGCCATGCAGCCCACTAGGCTCCTCTGTTCATGGGATTTTCCAGGCAAGAATACTGGAGTGGGTTGCCATTCCCTTCTCCAGGGGATCTTCCTGACCCAGGGATCAAATCTGAGTCTCTTGCATTGAAGGCAAATTCTTTTTTGTCTGAGCCACCAGGGAAGCCCATACAAGTCTATACATTTCTGTTATTTTTTTTATATATAATCTTTGAATATCATTTCATGTAGCAGTTTTTATAATAGATTATCTGTAGAAAAATAATTCAGTCTTTACTGTAGCATGAGTAATCCACATTGGTATTTTATTATTTTTTTTAATTTATTAAAGTTTACTTAGTTTCATAGCTCATAATTGCTCATTTAAATACCTGTTGNAGTCTCTTGCATTGAAGGCAAATTCTTTTTTGTCTGAGCCACCAGGGAAGCCCATACAAGTCTATACATTTCTGTTATTTTTTTTATATATAATCTTTGAATATCATTTCATGTAGCAGTTTTTATAATAGATTATCTGTAGAAAAATAATTCAGTCTTTACTGTAGCATGAGTAATCCACATTGGTATTTTATTATTTTTTTTAATTTATTAAAGTTTACTTAGTTTCATAGCTCATAATTGCTCATTTAAATACCTGTTGAATTAGGTTATTTATTTGACTTTTTTCTTGTTTCTTGAGGTATGCCTGTATTGCTATGAACTTTCCCCTTAGCACTGCTTTTATGGTGTCCCACAGGTTTTGGATTGTTTTGTTTTCATTTTCATTTGTTTCTATGCATATTTTGATTTCTTTTTTGATTTCTTCTGTNACATGTTCTTTTCAATGCCACAGCAGAGAGGAAGTGCCTAAACAAGCCAACTTGAGCTCATTTTCACGAGTCTGCTTGCACTGGCTAACATTCTCTTGGCCAAAACAACTTCACAGGGCTTAGCCCAGTATCAAGGGGTAGGGCAAAATATCCTTTCAGAGGACTGCAAATTTATATGGCAAAGCACATAGATATAGGGAAGGATGGAGAAATGGGTGTATTACTGCAGTTCATCTATCATTCCCTTCATTACATTAAAAAAAAACCTTATTGAAGTATAATTGACATACCCCAAATACCTAAGGAGAAGGCAATGGCACCCCACTCCAGTACTCTTGCCTGGAAAATCCCATGGACGGAGGAGCCTGGAAGGCTGCAGTCCATGGGGTTGCTGAGGGTCGGACACGGCTGAATGACTTCACTTTCACTTTTCACTTTCCTGCATTGGAGAAGGAAATGGCAACCTACTCCGGAGTTCTTGCCTAGAGAATCCCAGGGATGGGGGAGCCTGGTGGGCTGCCGTCTATGGAGTCGCACAGAGTCGGACACGACTGAAGTGACTTAGCAGCAGCAGCAAATACCTAAATGTCTAATGTATCCAATTTGATGAGTTTGGACATATGTGTACTGCCTTGGTGACTCAAACAGTGAAGAATCTGCCTGTAATGCAGGAGTCACAGGTTCAATCCCTGTGTTGGGAAGATCCACTGGAGGAAATGGCAACCCACTCCAGTATTCTTGCCTGGGAAATCCATGGACAGAGGAGCCTGGTGGGCTACAGTCCATGGGGTCACAAAGAGTTGAACATGACTGAGGAACTAACACTTTACATTCCTAACAACAGTGCCTGAAGTTTCTAGTTTATCTGAATCCTTGATAACTTCTGTTATCTTTTTTTCTTTTTAAATAGTAGTCATTCTAACAGGTATGAGGTGATATCTCATTGTAGTTTTGATTTGCATTTCCCTGATAATTGGTGATGTTGAGTGTTTATCATGTACTCATCATTTGTATTTCATCTTTGGAGAAATGTCTGCTTAAGTCTTTTGGCCCTTTTTAATTGGATTATTATTATTATTATTTGCTATTTGGTTGTACTTATATATTTAGGATATTAACTCTTTACCAGATTATGGTTTATAAATATTTTCTTCCATTCTTTAGATTGCCTTTTCATTCTGTTGATTGTTTCCTTTGTTGTGCAGAAGGTTTACCTTTGATGTAATCTTGTTTATTTTTGTTTATGTTGCCTGTGGTCCTGGTGTCATATCCAAGAAATCACTTCCAAGATCAATGTCAAGAAGCTTTTCCTCTGTGAATTTTGCAGTTTCAGGTTTATGTTTAGATCTATAATCCATTTTGAGTTGATTTTTGAGTATGATATGAATAAGGGTCCAATTTCATTCTTTTGGATGTGGATATCTAATTTTCCTAACACCGTGTTGAATAAGCTATTATTTCCCTTTATTGCCTCTTTTCCTTACCTTTTTATATGTGGTTCAGTGATTGAGCCTGTTATGGATCTCAGGGTCACCAACTCTGTGATTTCTTCTTTCAAAATATGAGTCAGATTTATATAAGATTTAGAATGAAATACTCATTTTGGAAAGAAGAAGGTTGAGAAGATGCTTGAATGTCATATTAGATGCTTGGACTCTTATTTGGCTTATAATTATAGTCTTTATTCACTGAATGTTTACTGATAACCCAAATATAAGCAGAATGTGTATCATCCTGCTTATTCTCTCTCTTAACCTCTCTCTCTCTCTGTCTCTCTCTCTCTCTCTTTCTTCCTCTCCAGCTCTCTCTTTCTCCATATTGTACAAGTGTGATGTAGACATGATGCTTATTTTGGAGAGCTTATAAACTAGTTGTGGTTGGGAAAAAGATATTTTTAAGGAAAATAAAAATTGTGATAAATATAGTCTAGATCTAGGATTAGGGGAGCTGAGAAGTGAGAAAAAGCACTTGGTATTTGGTGTATCATTTCAAGCCTGGCATGGGTTTCCATATGAAGATATTGGGTGAATGACATTGCAAGCACAGGCAGTGAAGTAAGGAAAAACATGAAGTTAAAAGAAAGGAGGAAGAAGATCAAGTGCAGTAAATAGATATTAGAATGAGTAGTGCAGTAGAGCAGAAATATAGGTTATATATAAATAGCCTTGAATATTGAGCTGAGATGTTTTAAGTTTTTAATTTCCTTTTCATATTAAAAAGCAACTTTTCTTTATACATTCCTAGAAATAATGTCTTTTCATGACTTTTAAAATTAATAATATTTACTCAAAATAAGATAAATACATAGAACTAGGGTAGACATTGCATAGACTTATCCTCAAGAGTCCTTAAAGAAGGAGACAGATGTGTAAGCAAATAACTCTATTACTGTGTTCCAAAAACCATTGCAGAGATATGCCCATGAAATAAATAATTATGGAAAAGGAAACTTCTCTTTCAAGGGTTTGGATAAGACTTATGGTCCAGTTAAATAAGGAAGATAGGGTTTCCAAAAACCTATCTTCCAAAAAGAGAGGGTAAAAGAACCATGAATCCAATCTAGTTTAATTAAGATCAAGGGGAAACTTAGGACATGGCAAAAAGCTCTGTGAAACTGCTTATGATGAATGGAGCAAGTTGCAGGTGATAAACTGGAAGTGTTGTTTACAGTCAGGTGGTAAAGGGCATTGAGGGTCAGACTAAAGGCTTTGGATCTGTCCTGTAGATGATGAATAGTCACTTGAGGAATCAAGCAGGGAACTGACAGCAGGGAACTGGCATAAGTAGAGGGAAGGGACTTGGAAGAATGATGTGACCCAGTTGCTCTTTGAGAATGGAAAGGAAGACTGGAGATATAGGAGGGATTGTCACCAAGTAACAAAGGGCTGGAGCCAGAGTGCTGTGTGGAAGATAAATGATAGATCAGAAGAGGTCATTTGCCATTCTTCAAGATTTTAAGAGGCAGATGCAGACCCTCCCAAAGAGAATAGCTTTTAGCTTTTACCACTAAAAACTCTCATTCCAGATTGTTTACTGATTTTGTTTTTAATGAACTTGCTAAATCTCCCAAAGTGTACCATCTAAAAGCCATTATCACCTTATGGTTCGTGTAAAACTTTCGCACAAGTTTCTTGTTTTTGTCTCTGTCTTGCTTTAGCAGTTTTCTCACTCTCCTCAGATAGGAAAATCTTTATAGTTGCTTTTTAAATCCTGTTTTAGCTAGATGAACCAATGTTCTTTGCATTTGTCCTGGGAAATCTTTACTTTAGAAAGACATTATGCACAATTTTGGATTTCATTACTCTTTTTCATAAGTATCATCATTGAACTTGTTGTTTTCCAGTGTGTAAATGCAGTTCGTACCTCATATGTTGACTCTACTTTTGTTCCCAATGTCTATCAGTTAGAATTAGGTTTGGCTCAGACTAAAGTAACTAAAGTAGGTTGCACAGACTAAAGTAACAAGGACTTATTTTTCTCACATAAAAGCCAGACCTAGGTAATTGAAAGCTGGACTGGTGCCATTGCTCCACAAAGTCCTCAGGGGCCCAACTCTTTACAGTTCACTTGTCATCACTCTCTCAGGGGGCAGCTCTTGTTTTCATGGCCTGAGATATCCAGCAACCCTAACCGCATCCCCATCCAAACAGCAATAGGGAAAATGGTAGAAGAGGGCAAAGGGCAGTTGTCTTGAAGAAAAAGGATATTCAGGAGTACAAAGACATTTCTGCGTACATCTCATTGGCCAGTACAGATCCATTGCCACAGTTAGACACAGGCTATGTATGGAAATTTAGCGAAATTATCTATTATTTTTGAGAAGGTGAGAATGGGTATTAGGTGAAATTAAACCTAAAAGAGAAGGAGGAGGAAATAGGATATTTGGGGCGGATAACCACATTAGAGAGCCAGAAAACCTTTGTTCAGTTGCATTTCCACCAGGATTACCTCTCTGAACCTGTTTGCTCTTCTAAAAATTAGGCTAATTATTCTGTCCCAAATCCTTCATGGTGTTGATGGTTGAGGGTCAAATACAATGATGAATTCATCAACACTTTGAAAATTTTGCTGCACAAAAATAAAGTATTATCTTAAAACTGGTAAGTGATCTTCTGAATATAAGCTCAGTAGATACAAGTGAGGTGATATGTCAATTTTATATCAGACCTATGGTTACCTTATTTGACAAGCAGAAGAATCATATGTCAATGACAAATAGCTCTTTAATAGAGAGAACACATCTCTCTTTATGTCAAGGACATGGTAGTGCATTTGATTCTTCTGTCAGTTCTACGCATTAAGGATTATTGTGCCCATTTTACAGACAGGAAAACTTAAGCAGAGAGTACACAAATGGCTCCAAGGCACACAGCTTCTGAGTGATGAGTTTAGACACTACTCTGTCTATGAATCTCTCCCACTTTTTTGTAGCCTGTGTTGCTGCTTTAATGTTGATGCACCACACTTCTTGTTGCCCATTTGGTAAAATCTAGATCTCTAAGATAGGAGTGACAGACTCTCAGGTGTTTCTCCCTGCTGTATCTCCATGGTGTTCTTGCCCATTCCTCCCCAGTATGAATTGAATCCTTCAATCTGCTAGTCCCTTCCTGTACACATACACTACCCTGCAGAAACTCTTACTTCCTGCCCTACTATAATGTTTCTGATCTTCGCCTACTCAACTTCTGTCCCTTCTTTAAGTGTCAGCTTGGGTCTCCTCTTCTGTGCGAGACATTTCTTGAACACTTCAGATCACAGATCTTCCATTTCCCTGAACTTCTGTACATAGAGAATATATATATAGAGAGAATGCATATATTACATTTAATTATAGAAATACATTATACACTGTATCAGATTATTCCATATGCCTTAGCTTTCTCTCCCCAACTAGACTTTAAGGTCTTATACTACTTCCCATTTCAGTAACACAAGGACAATTGTAAGAACATGGGAGGAACAAAAACAAGTACAGATTCAAATTGCAGTAACAATGAATTCTTAAGCATCTGCTAAGATTTAGTCTCAGTTTTCATGACAGATGAGGAAAAAGATTCAAAGAGGCAAAGAGACTGGTCTGATGTCAAATATCTAGGAATTGAATACTGCTATATTAAACTTGTGGTCTTAGGCTTGATCCTTTAGAACTATCAGTTGAACATTTGACTAAAAGCCAAATACTGTGTAGGTGTCTGCGTCTTGTGTGTGTGTGTGTGTATGTTTGGCTTACTATTCCATGTTGAGAGAACCCCAGAAAATATACATATATTTTTTTCTTATATTCAAAACTGAGACCAGAACTGATGGGAATTTTATCAGTAGAAAAGATAGATAAGAACTAACTAAGGCAGGATATTAAAATGAACCACAGGGCTATTCTCTTATGTTATAAATATTTAGTTGTTATAAATATTTCATTCATATTCATGTTGCCATCTATACAGCCTAGCTATATGATTGCTTTCCAACTTTAGGTAATATGAATCTTTCAGGATAGAGATAATGTTTCATGCTTATGCTCATTTTGTAATTATCAGTGTTAACTAAAATAGTGCTATATAGGGATATATAATTTGTAGAAGTACACTTTTGAAGGAATTACATTATCTTATTTATTTTCTTTCTGATATTTATGTACCTTCTCTAAGTAGACAAGGAAACTGTTGAATATATTTAGTAGTGGACAACACAAATATTGAAAGACTACAGACATATTCTCATTTTATCGTAGGATATTTAATTAAATTTATGAAGTTGATTTTTAATGGTTTTGTGCGTAAATATGGACATATATGTATATATTTGGTATACAATATGTCCATCAGAGCTTAAGCTATCTAGCAATCATTGACCCATCTATCTACATTTATATATCAAAACTGAAAAGTAAAGAGAACTGTTCTCCTATTTCTAGCATAGTTAAGTATAAGCCAGTGGCTTTTGCTTTCATCTTGTGTGTTTAAGAAGACAGTCTTCAGGAGCACAAGGAAAAGAAGCTCTGGCATATGTTATGAAGATCACATTTTATTTTTAATTATGATTTGAAATGCGTTTTCTTCTGTTAAGAATTTTTTGGTTCAAATTATTTGTTTGTTAGGAAAAATCATCTTATACTATTTGAGTGTGTGTTCATTTTGTAGAGTGGAGATCCTGGACTCTCAGATCCATGAGGGGCGCTTGGTGTCCTTCTAATCTAATCCCTTTATTACACATGAGTTTATGTGATTTACCTGAAGTCACAGAGTGTTAATAATTAGTCATGCTGCAGAACAAGAAGTCAGTTCTCCTCACTCTTGGAACTCCCTCCGACCAACCAATATCAGCTCATAGGCTTTAATCCTCAAAAGAGTCATTTTAAGAAGCAAGATGATAAATTCAAAAGGTCATTGATCTTTTCCTCTCTTTTTGCCCTCTAGCCCTCTTCAATCTAATCCCTGTGGGCCTGCGTGTGGTGGCCATCCAAGGGGTGAAGGCCAGCCTCTATGTGGCCATGAATGGTGAAGGCTATCTCTACAGCTCAGTAAGTACCTTGGTGTTTGTGCATGTGTGTGTATCTGTGCGCGCGCACACACAGAAACTGGCATTGAGAGGTAATGAAGTAACCATATTTTAGGGAGAAAAATTACAAGTTGAATTCATTTTATATTTTCTGACCCAGTGTGTCAGTGTTACTATACAAATTTTATAATGTATTATGTTAAAGATTATGCTTTGTAGAACTAGCAACTCTTCCTGTAATCTAAAGTCTCTTTTTCTAGTTTCTACTTCCAGAGGATAATCTTGTGAATTTTATATTTAATTCAAGAGGTAAGACATTTTTCCTTTATGCTGTTACTTCTCTTTCAAACACAGTGGATGGTTTAGGAAGCTGAATTCTTGAATTTGTCTGGGAATCTTCTCTGACTTATTATGGAGGAAAAAACCTTTCAGAATAGACTGTGTTTTTGTTTGTATTTAACAAAACTGTAGTACCTAATGTGTCAGATTCCTCAGATAACTGGAGAATTGATGAAATGAGCTTTGAATTCGGGGCTGAGATATTTGAGTTTAATTTGCATTTTGGCTACAGTATTCCTTTGGGAAAGTCATCTCTTCTCTTTGACTTAATTTCCAAACCTTCAAAAGGAGGGTGTTGGGCCTCAGGCTGTCAAACATCCCTCTTAAATCTAAAACTGTTAAAATTAGGCAGCCTCAGTAGCTACATTATGAGCCCTGGCATATTTGAAAGCAGTTAATAACCTCACTCTCAAGATAATAATTTATGCACTGAGACAGTGCATGGCACTGCATCTTGTGCATGTATGTAATTCCTGTTATATCCTAAGGAAATTGCATATTTCAGAAGAACTATCTTTGAAAACCATAGATTTCCACATCTGTCTGTGATCTCAGTAAATAGACTAAGTTATTCAGGAAGTTCACTTATGCCTACTAGATTCTCAGTTAATTATTAAACAGCTTTTATTAAACATTTTCCATAGTCAGATGAATCTCTGGTGCCCTATGCTTGCTTCTACCTGTCATTCTTATTAACATTCTTAAAGTTGCAATTTTACTCCTGAACAGGTTCATATCTGAATATGCATTTATATACCAGATGTGTATGTACACAGTTTCTCAGTGGTTCTAACTCAAACTAATTCTTAAAGGTAGATACATTTTTTGGTTAAAACAATGGGCTTTTATCCTTAATGTGTCATAATTCTAACATTTCTTAATGTTCAATTATTGTGAGTCTGTATTTTAAACGTGAGAATTAAAATCAGAAAAAAAGTTAGCCGGTTTTGTTTTGGATAACTCCAGTTAGTGAAACTTAAAAAAAATATATTTTTAATGTATTACAAGCTAAAACATTTAAGTGATCTTAGGATACTATTAATTTAAGAATTTAACCAGTCATCAAGTAGACATCTGAAGGTAGACCATATTTATGTCTCTATTTAGAAGGTTGTTATTCATTTTTATATTTATTTAAAAGATCATAATTCAGGTTATAATTCCATACAAACTTTAGAGTTCAGATTTCTGAACCATAAGTCATTTCCAAAGATCTGGGAAGAAGGAAAATAAAAAGTATTGTCTGACAATGGTATTGTAGCATGTGGCAGCTGTGTAGGAGCCTCTGTGTGTGTGTGTCTGTGTGTGTATGAAGAGGGTGGGGACTGGGAGGGGTCACTGTTGTTCGGTGCAATCCCAAAGTTCCTGGAAGAAGCGCCTGAACTGAGTATTCAGCATGACATACCTGAACTTCATGTGTGGCAACACTTTTAGAGAAGCATTTTTTCTATCTTTGTTGCTAAGAGCTAGGCTTAAAATATAGGGATCCCATAGGAGAGATTTTAAGAAATTTTTGACTAGAGAATGTTACACTAGGTGCTTTTTTTGTAATTGATCGAACACCTTAGTAAAACCGATAATCACCTGTTGAGTTACCTGATTTGGGTACCTAGAGTTTTAGTTTTCCTCTGTGCTTAAATTTACCAAGCATTTGCAACTTTTTCCTGTGTGGTACTGCTAGGCTACTGGAACAATGTTCTTAATTATAAGCATGGGATTGTCAGGGTCCCTACTTTCAAAATCAGTCTCTTTCTAGATAGGATGAATACTAGGAAATGCTGGTTTTTAATTTTATACCAGCTTTTCCTACTGTCTGTTCCTTTGTTACAGGACGAAGTGGTGATAGTAACTCAGTCGTGTCTGACTCTTTGTGACCCTGTGGACTGAAGCCTGCCAGGCTCCTCTGTCCATGGGATTCTCCAGGCGAGAATACAGGAGTGGGCTGCCATGCCCTTCTCCAGGGACAGGACAGAAGGGGGCCAGTATTGGGAGAAGCACACCTGAAAGAGAATTGGGTATCAAGGCTTCATCGTACTTGTTTTTCTTCCAGTGTGTGCAGTTAAATAAGCAGGGTGACAATATACAGTTATTACAATATTATTGATCATATTCCTTATACTATGCATTAAAATTCTGGGTCTTATTTATTCTGTTATTAAAATCTTATACCTCTTCATCAGTTCACTTATTTTGTCCAATCCTACAACCCCCTCCCATCTGACAACTACCAGTTTGTTCTCTGTATCTATGATCTGTTTTCATTTTGCTTTGGTTGTTTGTTTTATTTAACAGATTCCACAAATATGTGAGATCATATAGTATATGTCTATATCTGGCTTATTTCACTTAGTGTAATACTCCGTAGACCCAACAGTGTTGTTACAAATTGAATAATTTCTTTTTCTTTTAAATGTTCCATTATATATATGTGTGAGTCTGTGTGTTTGTGTATGTGTGTGTGTGCACGCGCTCACACACACTTAGTTGCTCAGTCATATCCTGCTCTCTGTGACCCCATGGGCTGTAGCCTGCCAGGCTACTTTGTACATGGGATTTTCCATGCCTGGGAAATGGGAATGGGAATAGCTAAATCTGATGCTTCAGCAGGAATACTGGAGTGGGTTGCCATTTCCTTCTTCAGGAAATCTTCCCAAACCAGGGATCTAACCTGTGTCTCTTGTGTCTTTGCATTGGCGGGTGGTTCTTTACCACTAGCCACCTGGGAGGCTCCCATATGTATGTATATATATACATTTTTTATACATTCATCTATTGCTCAACACAGGTTGTTTCTATATCATGGCTATTGTAAATAATGCTTTAGTTAATATATTATTATTACAAGATGTTGAATATAGTTCCCTGCAGTAAACAGTAGGCCCTTGTTGTTTATATATTTTAATGTTTATTTTTAAAATCAACATTGCTTATCCTATTTGGTGTTGCAATTAAAAATGTGTGACTCCATACTATTACAGCATAATATCTTGGCACTACCTTTAGAATTCTATACCTAAATCTGATGCTTCAGCAAGAACAATGTTGAGACTGCAATATGATACTGACTTTACATTGAAAAACTGAGTCAAAATTTATTGAGAAATATAGAACGGGTCTCTGAGGAAGAAGAAAAGAGAAAGCCAATTTGAAAGTTATTGGAAGAAGATTGCTTTATGCCCACAAAGTGGCATTAGGATTTTTTTATTTTACACCTCTAATTTCTTTTCTTCCCCACTATCATAAATGTCCAAAATTTTCCATCACTGAGGATAAATAAAATTTTTCTCATTTTCTGCAGCCAAAAATAACTCCCACATTTTACACTTTAGTGGGACATTTATCTGTATATTTCCTTTCTTTGGTTGGAATTATTTTCATGCCCTATCTATTAATTTTGATGCAAATTCCTTGAAGTCAGTGATCATATTTAATATATATTAATATATACTGTGAGACTTCCCAGGTGGTGCACTGGTAAAAAAATCTGCCTGCCAATGCGGGAAGCACAGAGATGCAGGTTCCATCCCTGACTTTGGAAGATCTCCTGGACAAGGAAATGGTAACTTACTTCAATAGTCTTGCCTGGGACATCCCATGGACAGAGGAGCTTGGCACACAATAGTCCTTGGGATCGCAAGAGCAACTGAGCACACACACCCATGCTTGCATCTAGAATAATAGATATGAAAGAGTTATCCACTCTGGAATCTGAGTTTCTCCATCACCTGACTTCCTCATGGAATGCTGTGAATTTGAGGTATATGCAGAATTATTTCTTGGGTAATGGTGTCTCTGTAAAGTCTCACATTGAAGGGGAGATGGGGAGAAAGGGCGGGAACACCTTAGCCATTAATGCCAAATGAATCATAGAGTTTTGAAATTAATGGTGCCTGAATAGAGAGAAATCAAAAGCCAAACCACAGAGGCTTGTCTAGCAATTAGATTGTCAAATATTCAGATTAGATCATTTGCATAGTTTTTCCCATATACTTGAAGTTTTCTTGAATTTTATAATATTTCTTTTTCATCGTAGGTTGATTTTTGGCTATAGTACCTAGAAAACTGCTTATTTTACTTACTTTTTTAAAACCCCCATATATGTCTATATATATTAACTGGGTTATTTTGATCAACACAGCTCAAGAATCTGGCTGTGTTGCTTGCAAACATATAACATGAAATTGTGTTGCTTTGCTTAGAATTAGGTTATTTTTCTTCAGAAAGAATCAGCGGGTTATTAGTTATACTTTCTGTAAGGAATGAATGATGATAAGCATCCATTTCTACCTTATGATGTTTTTAGTAATAAGTGGCATTGGATTTATTCCAAGAGTTTATAATTTCTGGAAAATGTTAATACTTTAGCTGCTCAGCTAGTCTTAATTGTAAAAATTAGTGTATGTATTTCCTATAGCATTTTTTTATTGAAAAGTAAAAATAGTATTATATATTTCCTGAAGCATTTTTTATGAAAAGTAAAAATAGAATTAAGCTTCTAGGAGTAGCACTAACGAGAACCTTTGTTTGAATCATTTGAAAATGATACAAGTTAGATTTTTGTCTTTCTGCCTTGCCATTGGGCACATTAGGCCAACATCATATATCCCAAATTTCTCAGTTGCTGTTTCTTAGTTCATTAGTGTATCGGGTAATATTAAGTAGTATGTAAGAATGAAATCTTTATAAATAAAACTGGGTTTGAATCACAACTCTGTAACTTACTTCCTGTGTGTCACTGGGGAGATTTCTTAACCTTCTAGACTCCGTTTCCTTATATATTAAATGGAGATAATAATGAAAATACCATCTTTATAGTGTTGTAGCAAGGATTAAATGAGACAATACATGTAAAACCCTAGCACTGTGCCAGTACACAGTTAGTGCTCAGTGTCAGCTGCAAGTAGTAGTAATAGACATATTAAATAAGATGCTCATTATAGACTAAATCAGTTTCTTACCATCAGATCATGAAGTTCACGTAGGGTAATGCTACCCTTATTTTCAGTGGTAATTCCTGGTTTGGCTAATCTAATATCTTTAGCCACTCTGGTCATGGGAGGTTGGTTGCAGAGTATCTCTCATTAAGTTAGAGCCAATTAACTTCAGGCCAAAGACTTGACTTTATCTGTTGAAGGAGAGTTTCCTTTTTCTCTTTTAAACTGAATTTAGAACTGAGAGGATCAAGGGCTACAGCCGTCTTAAAACTACTAGGAGAGGGACTTCCCTGATGGTCCTATGGTTAAGACTTCACCCTGGAATGCAGGGAGTGCAGGTTCAATTCCTGGTTGGGGAGCTAAGACCCCACATGCCTCGAGGCCAAAAAAACAAAACAAAATAGATGCAGTTTTACACCAAATCCAATAAAGATTTTAAGATTAATAATAATTATATTAGAAAAAACAAAACACAAGGAGAAATCATGGCTGAGAGTGATTCCAACATTCAGAAGACAGAATGTTTCCAGGTGGAAAGACGGAGAAACCAGGTCTTGCACACTTCCTTTGACGCTGCACATGAAGACATACCTGGAGCGAGCCCTACCGCTGAAGGTTTCAGTTTGAGGAGCCAACTATTACCCTTCTGTGTGAACCAGTTCAGGCTGCATTTTTTTTTTTTTACCTGATAAACTGACAGCGGAGCAAATCAATTTTCAGAGTTTTAATACTTTCTAAGAAAGCTAAAGCTCCATTTGTTTCATGTTCTCCATGTCATGTCTGCTGAAGGATTTCCCAGTGGCCTTGTTCTGTGTAAAGTCTATTAGGACTTTACTGTGGCTTTCTGGGCCAGCCTGATTCCCAAAAGAGATTCTCTGCTCTTATTACTTCTGCCTTCCCTTGCCCCTTCCCCCCCAAAAAAAACCAATGTAAGAATTTGTCATTTGTGTATATATATATGCATTTCTTGGGTTTGTAATGAATAAATCATCAAAAGATAGGACTCAACAACTTTTCTTCTCTGCTGCCCCCTATCATGGGCCAGTTTTTCAACTTCTGGGGACATTTTTCAAAATATNGCCTTCCCTTGCCCCTTCCCCCCCAAAAAAAACCAATGTAAGAATTTGTCATTTGTGTATATATATATGCATTTCTTGGGTTTGTAATGAATAAATCATCAAAAGATAGGACTCAACAACTTTTCTTCTCTGCTGCCCCCTATCATGGGCCAGTTTTTCAACTTCTGGGGACATTTTTCAAAATATCTCCTTATATAACTCACTTGGAGGGAAATATATAAAATAAGTCTATAAGCCATGCCTTTGATAAACTTGAGGGATGGGAAAAGAGAAGCAATTATGAATGCTAAATGCAGAGGGAAAATCAGCAAGTAATCAGTTGAGATTTGAGTAGAATAGAGAGATAGGGCATAGAACAATAGACTGGTTCCAAATAGGAAAAGGAGTACGTCAAGGCTGTTAACTTCTATGCAGAGTACATCATGAGAAACGCTGGGCTCGAAGAAGCACAAGCTAGAATCAAGATTGCTGGGAGAAATATCAATAACCTCATATATTCAGATGACACCACCCTTATGACAGAAAGTGAAGAGGAACTAAAAAGCCTCTTGATGAAAGTGAAAG
>SJYA01000205.1:132039-142317 GCA_006410615.1 Neotragus moschatus
AAATTAAAAGACACTTACTCCTTGGAAGAAAAGTTATGACCAACCTAGATAGCATATTGAAAAGCAGAGACATTACTTTGCCAACAAAAGTCCGTCTAGTCAAGGCTATGGTTTTTCCTGTGGTCATGTATGGATGTGAGAGTTGGACTGTTAGAAAAGCTGAGCACCAAAGAACTGATGCTTTTGAACTGTGGTGTTGGAGAAGACCCTTGAGAGTCCCTTGGACTGCAGGGAGATCCAACCAGTCCATTCTAAAGGAGATCAGTCCTGGGATTTCTTTGGAAGGAATGATGCTGAAGCTGAAACTCCAGTACTTTGGCCACCTCATGCGAAGAGTTGACTCTTTGGAAAAGACTCTGATGCTGGGAGGAATTAGGGGCAGGAGGAGAAGGGGACAACAGAGGATGAGATGGCTGGATGGCATCACTGACTCGATGGATGTGAGTCTGAGTGAACTCCAGGAGTTGGTGATGAACAGGGACGCCTGGTGTGTTGTGATTCATGGGGTTGCGACTGAGTGACGGAACTGAAGTGAACTGAACTGAAAGCAGAGAAACAGAAGCAGTTCCTTTTTATGACTAAGTCTGAAGATAAATCCACTAATTAAATAGACAGCACTGAGGAAAAGAACAAGAAAAAGCAAAATAAAAAAGCATATTGATAGCTGGTCAAATTAGAACAATTGTCAGACAAATGCAGGTCACAGAGTGGTACATTCTGAGGAGATTTCAAGTCTACAGCTTACTGTATTTATGGTGCATTTAAAGTTTGTTTTTGCAACCTAGATTTTTAAAATCTAATAGTTAAATTGGGAAAATGGTTTAGCTGCATAGAAATGTATATGTCAAAACTGACATATATTTCAGGCATCTCTAAATGAAAACAAAGACATTTTGAGGCCACTGAAAACATCAGTCTCACATGGCTACCTGTGTCATAGTTCATCCAGGAGCATTCCAATTTGTGTCTGATGTCGTGATGTAAGTAACTGTTTGACCCTTAGAGAAGTTTGGATTAGGGTTTGGGTAATAATTATATAGTCAGATTATACATGATCCTACATATGATTCAGTGGGTGATCACATGTCAATATAAGCGTGAAATTTCACTGAATAACTTGAAAATTTCCTTTTCTGATTTCCTTTCCAAAACCAACTTTTAATGGTAAATTTCTTAAGTTTATTTTCCTGTATCACTCAGTGATTGAGTATGGTTGTGAGTACGAAAAGATACCCATAGCAATGGTTTAAAGGGATGAAAGGTTTAAGGTTCCTCATGTAACCGGATTCTGGAGATAGACAGAGGTGCCAGTGTTTCTACCTTTATTTGATCTTCTTCTCATGGTGCAAGATAGCTCCTAAATCCTTAGCTAACATGTATGCATTCTGGGCATACATGAGAAAGAGATGAAGCCTTTATCAGGGAAGCACACTTTCCCAGAGGTTGCAGAAAAGTCCATAGTGATGTCCAGTGATGACCACGCCGTGCACTGTAACCCACCAGGTTCCTCCCTCCATGAGATTCTCCAGGCAAGAATACTGGAGTGGGTTGCCACTTCCTTCTCCAGGGGATCTTCCCGACCCAGGGATCGAACCCTGGTCTCCCGCATTGCAGGCAGACGCTTTAACCTCTGAGCCACCAGGGAAGCCCATGTCACATAGTCACCCCTAAGTGAAAAGAATGTAGGGAAATGTTTCAATTAAAAAAAATTGGGGTGGGCTGTCAATAAGACACTGCCATATTCAAAAAAATCATTGTTCTGTTAACATGGAGGAGAAAGTGGATATTGGGTAGACACCCAACAACTGCCACGCTTCTCCAGACTAAAACTATAAATGTAGATAACGTAAGACATTGGGACAAGAGAGTCAGAGAGACAGAGAGCAAGTGGACATATTGAGTAATAGATCTGCCTGTGCAGATTCTTCACATAAGATCTTCTGAATCATTGTAAGTGTTGATTGAAAAAATTATGACCCTCTCCTCTGAGATACTGAACTCCGGTGAATACAATACTGAACTCTAGAGACTAAAGGGAAGAGATCTTACCTGTACTTTTATTCAGGTCCAGATAGATTAGAATTTACTTGGAATTTGGTGACAGAAGCTTTTTGCTTGTTGAGTTTTCATTACAGATTACTAGATACTTCCTCCAAAATTTCTCTTGGTAACAAGGGCAAAGATGAATAAGCATTACTGCTTCAACTTTCATTCTTTTATTTCATTGGATGGGTAAAAGTCTTCTCTGCAGGGAACTGTGAAAAGTCGTGAGGGAACTGAAAGCCGTAATGGGGTGGAACATGGCATATTGCCTTCTAAGGTGGTGGTTTTGCCTATGGTTTCGCTGTAACTGTTCCTGAAACTCCAAGGATCAGCAACTTTTCCATGCTCCCGTTTAACCAACAATTTATTACCTATTTATTTCGAATTCTTAGTGTGGCATAGATTGTCTTAGGCACTGAAGATAAAATGAAAAGCACTTCTACAGTGGTAGGAGACCAAGATGCTGTGGAGTCAAATAAATGTGGTAATTTATTATTTAAGATTGGTTTTATACAAGGAAGACATATTCAGTAATAGAGAATAATAGAGAAAACTAATTGTGACAGGAATGCCATGAGAATTTCTTTGAGATGTTATTCAAGCTAAAACCTAAAGAATGAAAAGAAAGACCAAACAGGGGAAGAATGAAGCTAGCAGAGGCAGAAATAAGTGCAAAGCATTCAGAGGAATAGATATTTATAAATATTATTGTTCCTTACCATTCTATCATAACTTTTGTATCTGGATTTTCAATTCTAATATATATATTAGTTTACTCATATATTCTGTTTAAAATATTTTTATTTATCATGTGCTGAGTACTATTTTGGGTGCTCCAATCTTGAGAGAGGTAAAGGACAAACACTGCTTTCATACTAAAAGATGCAGGATGCAGGATGCTTGGGACTGATGCCCGGGGATGATCCAGAGAGATGATGTGGGGTGGGAGCAGGGAGAGGGGATCGGGATTGGGAGCTCATATACACTCGTGGCTGATTCATGTCAATGTATAGCAAAACGAATACAGTATTGTAAAGCAAAACAAACTAAAAAATAAAAATTAAAAAAATAATAAATGAAAGAATGACATTGCTAGGGGTTATTAAAGGAAGGAAGCAGGATTATAGAAACATAGTGCATTTTATATCTTGGCATATTTTTTAATTTTTAAATTTACATGAACTCTTACAATGAATTTCTTTCTGTTATTTGTATTATCCTTGTTTTTTGACTCCTTTTACATTGAATCCAGGAGAAAGTTGCATGTTTTTAAAAATTTCATATGATTTTCAAGGAATTCTTTCTTTATTATTAATATTCCTAAGGAATTTCCAGGAACTTTCTCAGCTTTTTCAGTGAAATGACTTCTTTGGCATTATTGTCAAACCTTGAAACCCAATTAGTAGCACATTGCCAAAAATATATGTATTTTAAAAGCTCCACACTACATATAAGAAGAACTTAAGATGGATCATAAACTTAAATGCAGGAGCTAAAACTATAAATCTCTTAGAAGAAAACCTAAATCTTTATGATCTTATGTTAAACAGTAGCTGCACAGACATGACACCAAAAGCATAAGCAACAAAAGAAAAAAATCACCATAATTAAAACATTTGTGCCTCCAAAGACACAATTAAGAAAGTGAAAAAGACAGCTTGGAGAAAGGCAGAAAAGTTAGCAGTTCATTTATCTAATAAGGAATGTGTATTGAGAATATATAAATAACTCTCACAATTAAAAATAAAAAGATTAAAAATGTGCAAAGGATTTGAATAGACATTTCCAAAAAAGATAGGCAAACAGTTAATAGCCACATGAAAAGACGTTCAGCATCGTTAGACACCAAGGAAATGCAAATCAAAACCCACAAGGACTTGCCACCACTTCACACCCACTAGTATGGCTTTATTAAAAAAGATAATAGCAAGTATAGGTGAAGATATGGAAAAATTGGAACCCTTATTGTACTGATAGTAGGCATATAAAATGCTGTTGCTTTGGGAGAGTCTAGCAGTTCTTAAAAGGTTAGAGATAGAGTTACCATATGAACCAGCAATTTCATTACTAGGTATATACTCGAGAAATAAAAACATATGTCCATTAAAAAAAAAAACACTTTTGTACGTTAATACTTATAGCAGCATTATTCATAGTAGTCCAAAGGGGAAATAACCTGTGTCTATCAACTAATGAATGGATAAAGTGTGGCATATTTATTTAATATAATATTATTTAGCATTTAAAAGAGTACTGATGCATGCTTCAACATGGATGAACCATGAAAACAATATGTTAAGTGAAAGAAACCTGTCACAAAAGGTAACATATTATATAATTCCATTTATACGAAATATCCAGAATAGACAACTCCATAGGGACAGGAAGTTAATTAATGATTGTGTTGTGCTGAATGGGAATGGGTCACTTCTAAAGGTTATGAGTTTTCTTTTTGAGGTAATGAAAACATTCTAAAACTGATTGTGGTGATGGCTGTACAACTCTGTGACTATACTAAAAACCTTTGAATTATACTCTGGGTAAACTGCTGCATGTGAATTATATCTCAGCAGTGCTGTTGCTGGCCTTCCCTGGTGGCTCAGATGGTAAACAGCCTGCCTGAAATGTGGGACATCTGGGTCCGATCCCTCTGTTGGGAAGGTCCCTGGAGTGGGCATGGCGACCCACTTCAGTATTCTTGCCTGGAGAATTCCATGGACAGAGGAGCCTGGCGGGCCACAGTCCACTGGGTCGCAAAGAGTCAGACCCAACTGAGCAACTAAGTGCAGCCGGGCACAGTGCTGTTATTTAAAAAGCTAATTCTATTTGAAGTATCAATTTAATCATGATTTAATAGAGATTAAAAAGTAAATAAGATTGTTTTCCCCTAATGGATTCCATACACATTAATTGAATTGTATTTTTTGTTTGTTGAAAGTAACACAAAGGTGTGAATTTCCTCACAACTAGTGGGGTGTGATAAAACTTTCACCCTCTGGTATTGGAGCAAAAAGTGGAAAAAGAAATGAGAGCAGAGTAGAATTTATGTTTTCTTTGTGAAGATGTGTCCTACAACTGTAAACACCATTGATTTTGACCACAAAGTACTAGAATGAGAGAAGAGCTTTTATAAGGTTAATATTTGTTGGAACTGGTGAATTTTAATTTATCTCCTGGGCGTAGATTTTTAAATTATTATTGTCAAAGCTTTGAAAATTTATACCTATCTGTTAATGAGGTGGTATTTTGGGATAGGTATATGTTTAAATCACAGAATATATTTTTCTTTCTCTCTTTGGCTCAATTTAAAAATGTTTTGTGAAGGATTCTTGAATATTTTGTACCTTAAAATTGCATCTTGGCACTATTTAATGGAAAAAGGTATAGAAATATATGTATCTTTTTAGCAATGCAGTTTTTAGTGCCTTGCAGCAGAACATGCTACTTGCTAATACACATGGAAATTTCAAATTATGGTGCTGTTTTCAATATGAATATTTTTAAAAGGCTTTAATTGAAGTTTGAAACCCATAGGGATATTTAGAAAAATAAATATATCAAGATATACTTTTAAATTAGATATTTATTTTTAATTTATGCATTTTATGATAGAATCTCTTGAAGATCATCTTTAAGAAACCAAAATAGCATGCAGTTGAGGAGCAACACGTATCTTCCGTTCTGAGTTTAGCTTGTTTCACCTTCTACATCATTGGACATAATAAGCACATCTCAAGTCATAATAGAATCCTATTTTGTGAAGCATGGCTATTAATCTGTCTTTTATCTCATGGCATTGTCAGAGTTATTTCACCATCACTCTTTTGTGTTCATTACAGCTTTCATTATGTTTGTTTTCAAGGCCAGTGGCTAGGTCAATCAATACTATTTTCACTCAGTGAATTGGATGAGGTTTCATTTTCAAAAGACTTCCCATCTTAAATATCCTGTATCTAGTTAGCCTTGTATAGTTTAATTGATGGCTGAAGAAAGAAAAAATAGAAATGCTACAAAAAACAAATATGGAGATACATAAAGTTTTAAAAGAGTTGAAAACTCTCAATATAATTTAGCCTAAAATAACGTTTGGTTATTGTTTTTGTATAGCCATTCAGTCTCTGATGGAACATCACATTTTCTGTGCGGGCGTTTCGCCCTCAAAGATTTCTCATGCTTTGGTCCAGCTCTGGCATGGTGTGAGCAGTGTGTGGAATCAGTCATACTTGGGTGGTAATTTTGTTCTTGCTGCTGGTTGAGTTTAAGTGATTTACTTCCTATATCTGTGTTCCTCTTTTTTAAATTTTTTAAATCTAGTGCATTATATCTGCTTTGTAAGTTTTTTAGAGGAACTTTAAAAGATAAAATAATAGATAGTACACTCAGATCAATAATGAACACACATTAGAATCAGTATTTTCTTTCTATCCTCTGTAAATGTCAAAACATTTGGCAAGACACAAGATGTATCTCAGAGAGTAGGATGTATATTTTGTATCTGAAAATTTATTGTTTATTTTGATTATAGTGGAAATATACTGGTGCTTTTACTTATGTTCATTCTTCTTTTAGACTTCCTTCAATATCTCTGTTCTCTCTTCCCCCCAAATCTCTAATCCTTCAGACTTTGAAAGGATACCTTATGTTGCTCCCACTATTTTGTATTTCATCCCCTTAATGGTAAACTAGCCACTTGCTGCCTCCACAACCTTCGATGAATTATAGTGACCCAGATTATAAAATCTAAAATTCTTTGGCTGGCATTCAAAACACTTTAGCAGTTTGGCCCCAACATAACTCTGGTTTCACCTACATTTTCATTTCCCTTTACGACATGTTTTCCTTTCCTTTCTTTCTTTTTCTTTTCCTTTTGAGTCCTTTCATATATCTTACCTTCCATGCAGTCAGTCCTAATGCCTTTTTCTGCTATTTTTGCTTGTCAATACGTATCTCATTCATTCTTTAAGATTCTGCATCCTTCCACTGTGAAATCGCCCCTACTGAAACTAAAAACATCAAGCCTACCTTTTCTTCCTTTTCCGTAGCTTTTTGCTTGTGCCTGTCTCATATCTCTTTGTTCTAGCTCAGTTTCAGTTTGTAATTATGTCTGCAGAACTAAACTATTAGCCTCTTGAAGGCAAATCCTGTATCAGATTCATCCTTGAAGTTCCATCTATCAGTTTTCTGTATACTTTCCCAAACCATCATCCGTCAGCAAAGGTGATGGAGTTGTCTGTTAACAATTGCATTGGCTCCCATTGCTCTTCAGAGATGTGGGAAACTTTGTGACCTGACCCTTGCCACTCAAATTCATACCAAATTGAATATTTTGGATTTACTCAATGAGAGTGACATGAGCTATGTTTGATTTTCCCCTTTGTGGTCTAAATCCCAGAGGCAGACTTTCTTTCCAATAGTAGCTTATTGTGATCTTTTATTTTTTCTGCTTGCCTTTGCATGTTGTTTTTATAGTCTATTAGATATATTTATGGTCTACACCTTTATTTTAAAATGGGATTGTCAAAAATAGAGTTATTGTTATTCTGCGTGATAAATTGAGGGTGATTCTTCAACTTACTCATATAAAAGGAGCAATATTTCTATAAATGAAATGTAATATTTACACTGAATTTTATGGTTTGCAAAGCATGTTTATACCCATTATTTTATTTGATATCTACCTCCGAAATAGGCAAAGGCAAAGGATATTGTGCTTATTTTATGGATTAGGAAGTTCTTGCTGTAGAGGCTTTTCAGGATTTAACTGATGTCACAAGCTAACCTTGAACTAATTTTCCAATGCTCATTCTAAGACACTTTCCATTATGTCATGCTGGGATATTTAAAATTCAGATAATTTGATTTCTTAAAATGATTTACCTGCAGTTTACCTAGTGCTCCAAAACTAGCCTTGCTGCAGATTAGTATCTTTTAAAACTTTATGTAATTAAAATATAGTTGACTTACATTGTTGTGTTAGTTTCTGATGTACAGCTAAGTAATTCAGTTGTACATACACACACATTCTTTTTTATATCCTTTCCCATTATGGTTTATCACCGGAAGTTTTAGTAACTTTTAAAAGCTTTGTTTAGTTTGAACTATATTTCAGGTTGTCTGTTTTGCCACTAGACCTGCCAGTGTCACTTACCCTCCAACATGGGTTAACATCATGTTAGTTTCGATGTTATACGTGAGGTATTGACACTTTGTGACTGGGATGGTCAGAAATTAGTTTCGGGGTTTTTTTTCTCAGAGTTTATTTGTTTGCCTTTCTAATGCATGATTATAAATATAGCTATTGTGAGAGTATGGGTTTTATTCTTGAAAAATGTTAATATATCTGCTAATTCTTTATTCCAATAGAAATTTGGCATTATTACAATATGGATTATAGAGTAGTAGATTGCTATAATAAAGACACCTTTCTTACAAGTTTTAAACTGTGTTTCTTGGTCCTCATTCTCAAAGCTATATATATATATAAACAGGCCATGGTTTTGGTGCCTTAATATCTACAAAATGAAAGGACGCAGGCAGAATCCTCACTAAGATGCCTTATGTATGTGAAAATGGAAAGGAGAGTTGTAGAGCCCTAAAGTCTCAAGTGAAAAATGCAGAAGAAAGTAATTGGCCACATACCAAACTCTTTTGAGAGAATGATCCAGTAGTCCAAAATGGAAACTGAAGTTTCCAAAAAAACATTCCCCAAAGAGGCATGATTCATCTTGTGTGGCAGTAAATATAACTCTTTGAACAGTTATCTGTTTGGCTAGTCCACTGCAGTCCGGGTACCTAAATCTGCAAATCAATTTTGCAAAAACTCTTTAATGCTCTTCTCAATTGCTTCCCCAGACAATCAACTGTTTGTTATTGTTGTTGTTATTTTAACTATCTTTGTAGTATGGAAAGATCTTCCGGGTCTACTAGTTTTATCTTTGCTGTCTAATACTGTTAGCCTGGCTTGGAGAATTTTTAGCATTACTTTACTATCATGTGAGATGAGTGCAATTGTGCAGTAGTTTGAGCATTCTTTGGCATTGCCTTTCTTTGGGATTGGAATGAAGATTGACCTTTTCCAGTCTTATGGCCACTACTGAGTTTTCCAAATTTGCTAGCATATTGAGTGCAGCACTTTCACAGCATCATCTTTTTTTCTCTCTCTCTGTTTATTTATTTTACTTTACAATATAGCATTGGCTTTGCCATACATTGACTTGAATCTGCCATGGCTATACATGTGTTCCTCATCCTGAACCCCCTCCCACCTCTCTCCCCATCCCATCCCTCTGGGTCATCCCAGTGCACCAACCCCAAGCACTCTCTATCATGCATTGAACCGGGACTGATGATTTGTTTCACATATGATAATTTACATGTTTCAATGCTCTTCTCCCATATCATCCCACCCTTGCCCTCTCCCATAGAGTCCAAAAGACTGTTCAATACATCTGTGTCTCTTTTGCTGTCTCGCATACAGGGTTATCATTACCAACTTTCTAAATTCCATATATATGCAGAAGATCCCCTGGAGAAGGAAATAGTAACCCACTCCAGTGTTCTTGCCTGGAGAATCCTAGGGATGGGGAAGCCTGGTGGGCTGCCACCTATGGGGTCGCGCAGAGTCGGACAGGACTGAAGTGACTTAGCAGCAGTAGTAGCACACGCTAGTAAAGTAATGCTCAAAATTCTGCAAGCCAGGCTTCAACAGTATGTGAACCAAGAACTTCCAGATATTCAAGCTGGATTTAGAAAAGGCAGAGGAACCAGAGATCAAATTGCCAACATTTGCTGGATTGTCAAAAAAGTAAGAGAGTTCCAGGAAAACATCTATTTCTGGTTTATTGACTACACTAGAGCCTTTGACTGTGTGGATAACAACAAACTGTGGAAAATTCTTCAAGAGATGGGACTACCAGACCACCTGATCTGCCTCCTGCAAAACCTGAATGCAGGTCAGGAAGCAACAGTTAGAACTGGACATGGAACAACAGACTGGTTCCACATCAGGAAAGGAGTACGTCAAGGCTGTATATTGTCACCCTGATTATGTCACATATGCAGAGAACATCATGAGTAATGCCAGGCTGGATGAACACAAGCTGGAATCAAGATTGCTGGGAGAAATAACAATAACCTCAGATATGCAGATGACACCACCCTTATGACAGAAAGTGAAGAAGACATAAAGAGCCTCTTGATGAAAGTGAAAGAGGAGAGTGAAAAAGTTGGCTTAAA